>PNEQ01093383.1:0-31926 GCA_003012365.1 Medauroidea extradentata | reverse complement strand
TGGAAGTCAATTGCAGCCGAGTTCAACACTCTTTCGGGCGTGTGTCCGTGTCCGACAAAGTTATAAAAACGAGCTATGAAAACGTAAGGAGCTCTACACGAAAAAAGAATAGTGAAAAACGTATGCAAGTCCTCAAAGCGTGATGTGGAATGCCACAGAAATTCACTTCAACAGTTGCTTACTAGAAAGTCAAAATTCGTAATAGATATGGACGAAAGATACGATTGTCTACCTAATGGAGACGGAAGTATAGGCAGGCTTGCAGTGAAACTTCGATTGTGTTTCGCCGTTTTGCTTTGCAATTTACGATTATATTTGTGTAATATTACTGCAAGGGCTTTTCTCTATGGTCGTGTTATTCACATCCGGCGAGCGTAACCCCTCATTAATGAAGCTAAATAATAACATTTTTGTTTCAAATTTTAAGGCTTTGAAAATTACTGCTTTTTGTTATGTGTCAATCGTTGAATAAACAGCTTAGATGTAAGTTGTGCTATGTTTGATTTTCTTTATGTCCTAGCAAATAATCTACGACTTCCATTTTTCACTTCTATTTACAAAAAAAAAAAAAAAAAGTGGGCCTTCAGTGTAACCTAACCAAAACTAACCCTCTTCCTCTTAACATTTAAAGCGAAAACAGAAAACAATAGCAACATACATTATAAAAATGAATTGTTAAAACATGAAACACGTTTCTCGAAATAGTAAATTAATATTTTTGTAAAGATAAATTATCTTCACAAAAATTGACATTAATCGGCACGAAATTTTTAGGTTTGGGAATACCAGTATTGAGTTTTGTTTGCCACCTTCATCTTTAAAAAATTAGGTCTGCCACAACCTAATTGTGAAACAAATGGCAGTGATACAATCATTTCGAATGAAACTGTTATCCAATAAAAATGAACGAAATCAAGACTTTCTTAGTATAACTACACATTAAATTAATTTTTCTGATTTTGTAATACATAATCATGTTATCATTATCAAAGGTTATGTTTGATTGCTTAAAAACACAATCTGCCATATTTGTTAAAGGTTCTGATTAACTCAGTAACCGGAACTTCTTCCTGTGTTTAACTTAACCATTAGTTACCACTAGTTAAACAGAAGTTTTAAGTTAACCATGACTCGAGAAACACAAAACACTGCTAACCATCTCTTAAAATTTGATCAGATGATAATCTGAACAAAACCAGACATTGTGAAACCGGCCCTGAGCAGTACAAACGTGATTCTACGTTTACTTGACGTAACATACATACAATAATACCTGGACGTGGAGCGCAATAGGGGACTATCTCCGTGCAGTGTTGCCACATTGTGCACTGAAATGTCACCGTTAAACATTTCGCCACTTAAATTTTCGTATTCAATTTAGCCCAGGATTCGCGTAGTGTGCTTCGTTTCATGCGGTGGTTTCTGGACATGATGTGTGTGTGTATAATGTGTATGTGTGTGTAGTTTCCTTTGATATACAGGGACCAGCCGATTCCTCTCCCCTTCACTATGTGAATATCTACCAAGCCCATAAAGCTATTCAAAGTGGGCACGTCATAAAGAAATAAATTAATGATATTTGTTTTCATTGATCCTATGATCACGCTCCTAGATTTCACATTGTATCCGAAACTATCACGAATACGGATCGTGTAAAGTGCTGATTGTAAAATGCGTCCAAGAATCTTCGACTAATTCCCACTACATTTTCGACAGTGAGATGTAAAGTAAAAAATATTTTCCTACTGACATAAAGTAAAGATATATTGGTAGGCACTCAACATCTAAGGCTTTAAGCGCTGGTGAGGGGTAAATTGTGAGAGTATGGAGGAGCGCCGGACTGAAGTTGCGGGGGAAACGGGAGATCCCTGCCGACCACCGGCATCGTCCTACACGATTCTCGCACATGCGAAAATCCGGGGACCGACCGCGCCCGGAATAGAACCCGGATCGCCTTCGTGGGAGTCCTACTGAAATGTATACATATCATACGTTGGTTATTAGTAGAGCATAGTCCCTTCTGTACTGGATTCAGGAATAGACTCCCGGCTTTGATTTCAACCGATCGGCATTTTTTCCCCGTAAAATAACGTTAGTCCTACCTACAAGAAAAACATATTGAATATAGGAAAGTGCTGTGACGAAATCGCATGTATTGTGACTCCGGTGGTGTTAAGGTCAGGATGTATTTGAGGTAAAAACAAATTACATAAAGTCCTACACGTGGTATAAATTCTTTCAAAGTCGGGTATTGTACAAGGTAAAATACATATTCTTCTACACTACTTCAAAGGGCTTACATGAGTGAAAAATACATGTGTAAAGATCCTGTCTGCAGTGTAACAGTCAATTTCGTAGAAGAAATTACACAGAATCCTATAGGAAGTTGAAATACGCTAAGTTCTGCATACGGTTAAAATATTGTTAAGCCGTAGTGCTGATATGCTGGTGAAATATTCATGTTGCTACCAATATGGGAGATAATAAAATATAATTACTGATGTAAATCATTTAAAAATATTAATTTGCGAATTGGTTAAGAGCAATCATAGTACACTCTAAAATCTGAATTAGCGAATGTTCATTGATTCACACTGATGTATGGAGCAGTTTCAACAATTTAAATCAATGAAAGTAGTCACTGTTTAAATTGTGAATATTCACTGATTTTTTTCAGAAGTGCCAACTACTCACAAGTGAATGAGTGAATATTCACCGGTTTTTTCAGTTGTTTTCAAAGAACAGTTTTCACTTACTGATTCAGTGAAAAATTACTGGAAAATCTGTGGACATTCACTAATTAACTTGTGGAATGTTGGCACTCTTTATCGGAATCAGTGAATAGACGCCGAATTCACAGTGGTTTCTCACTGATTCAATTTGTTGAAACTGCTCCATCCATCAGCGTGAATAAGAGAATATTCACTAATTCAGATTTAGAGTGTAAAATCTATGCCATACGAGATTTTGTAGCAAGCAAGGGTGCTTCCCTATAAATACATAGCCTATATCTTTAGTAGGATCGGGGAATGTCCAGCTCAAAGGTCCTTACATACGGTACGTGAAAAATGTCCTTTACGAGTTCGTGCTACTAGCTGCGAGGTTTGGAAACATGACGGACTGCACCATCAATAAACACAACACCAACGCAATCTATCAGACGATTCCGGAAGCTAGACAATGGATAGAGGTTTGAGCTCTACTACTGGTTAGGCTTAGTGTAAAATTCTGAACGTCAAGAAATCGGTAACTATGTGAATAATCAATGCTCCAAATAGGTAAAAATGTATGCTCACGTAATTGGACTCGGAAGTGATATCAGAGAGTGTATGTTGTTCCAGTTCCATATGGCCGAGTATGTGAAGCGAACATGTGTGAATGCATTCTCGATGCATACTCTCGGGGCCACTGTTTATTTACGTCTGGGAGCACGCAAGGGGCGTGATAACGTTCCAAATGAAGAGAACGCTTAAAACACGCAAGGCATTGTGGGAGCGAGTACTAGTACGGGTGCGAATTATTTGGAACACAGCCCTAGACGGGAGCCGTGTAACTAATAAAAAAAGATGACGGGTGGAGCATATAAGGGTGATTAGGAACCAAGACAATTGGCAGAAATTATGAAGGCGTAGCAGATAAACGAGCGTTGAGTTCTACAATTGAGATCTACACTATTTGAAGGTCAATATGGAAAAAGTACAAAACAACAATCCTTGATAATTATATTTGTGAACTTTATGAGCAAACATTTACCCGGAATTATGCAATTGTTAGGCGTGATCTCTTGCGCCGCAATTAAATGTACGAGATTTCAGCGTCAGCGATTGTTCTTCTGATATACGTTACTCGAGGAAAATTTTTGCTGAGAAAGTTGGCAAAAACTATTGTCTAGGATTGTTGTTTTTTATTTTTTGCAAATTTGCTTCGAGAAACCTACAATTCTTAACTGATACTTTTAGCGCAGAATTATATACCATGCATTCTTAAGATAATTATGCTGTGGATGTACGAATAATTACGAATGTATATGGCAATCGGTTGAATTCAGCGGAGGGAGTCGAATCCCTAATACTGCATCAGAAGGAAATGTGCACTGCTACTATGGTGCTTCGAAACTGCCATACATTCACATACTTGTAAACATCCACCTTTATCCATCTCATCAGACGGGTTTCGCTAGTCGGGAAGGAGAAGGGTTTAGAAACGGGAAGGGTAGGCTTGAAACGATTACAAATTATTACCGGGCCAGAAGCAACGTCTGAAGTTTTCGCAGAGCTTGCGGAAAAGGGAAATGGGCGAGGGGGAAGTGGGCGGTTAGGTTATTACGGGGAATGGGCGATGTAGCAGAGTCCCATCAATCATGCGGTGGGCGACACAGAAGCGGCGCGAAAAGGCAGGAGAGAGAGAGAGAGAGAGAAGGAAAGGTAGATAAAGAGGAGAATTTACAACTAGGCGCGCCTGTGCGGCTCACGCGGTCTTCTGAATGGGGCGCCGCGACATGAAATATGAGGGTGTTTTTATTAGAGGCATCTGTCGGCGGGAAGGTGGTTCTGGTGTGGGGGTTGCGGGGAGGATGCACGCTCGCAGAACCTGCAGCCGACAGTAGATTAGTAGGCGCTTTCCCACGCCGTGAAATTGTGATCGCGTGATACGACTCGACGCCCGCCGCACAGTGAAAATCAGCCTAAATTAATCCGTCTACTTTTGTCCCTTTACTTTTTTGTACGAAAACACTTTGCACCACGTAACAAACCTGCTACTGTCAGAGTACTTCGTTCTTTAGCCTCGCTCGGAAAACAGTCACGCGAGAGAGAAAGTGCTGTTTATAGTTCAAGCGGAAGCTGAGGTTTCAAAATGAAAGCATTTCCTACTGACACGTGATTTTCAAGTATGTAGTGGCCGAGTATGTTTGATACAAGAGGGAGCCTCGTAGACCATTTGCCTTCCACCACAGTAATCCGGATTCGTTTCCCGGTGAGGTCGTTCTCAATTTTTACGGGTAGGAAAAATAACATGTGTTGTTTTTAGTAAGCGGTTTCCCTACATTCTGTCACTGCTCTATACTCACTTATCAGGGCTGATATCGTCGCTGTTTAAAATTTTAATTAAGTTGTAGCGGAACATATAGGGGTATGAAACGTGACATTACACTGAAGTTCAACTCTTCTACATAATGTTGATTATTGTAGTTACAGAGCTAGGACAAAAACTGATTGTAAAATGGAATGTGATATGCTCACCGTGGAAAGGAACAGGGACGCGAAGAGTTACGGGTGTTCAAGTGTGACAAAATCATAATTTTTATGAAATATTGTTCGTTTTGTAGACGATACTTGTGAGTACATTTTCCTTTTACGAAACAATTCTGACTCGCATAGTTTTCTCATAACGGTACATCAAAGTAAAAATTGGCGTGTTCTGCTGCCATACAATAGCGGAAACCGATTGACTTAACGGAAGTGAAATAATTCACAGTGAAACAACATGCCACGGGCTACGTAGTAAAACATTTTTAAAAATTCAATGAAAAATTTTATATTTTTAAAAAATTGCCGAGTATTCAATTTTTTCCCCGTACTTTTGCGATTTGTTAAAAAATGTTAATTGTTATGTTATGGTTTTTAAACACCTTATTGCATAGCTTACGGGGTGTAATATCAGAGTGAACTATTTTGTTTATGTCGGTCGGTTGGTTTTCAGTATTTACATGGCAGTGTAACAAGCAAATTTTGAATTTGTCGCACCGTTATGAGAAAACTATGGGAGATAAAATTATTTTGTAAGAGGAAACTGCACTCAGAAGTATCGTCTATGAAAATAACAGTATTTCATAAAAATACAAAATTATGATTTTATTGCACTTTAACACCCTTTAAGTTATGACTAAAATATTTTCTCTCCACTTGTGAAGCAGGGTAGTTTATTTCTATGACCTGTTTATTTCTTGAAAATCTGTCGATAAGTACCGCAGGGCGTGGACATCCTGGAATCTGTATGTATGAAAATAATTCTGGTAATATTTTATGTTTTAAAATTCATATGAAAATGGCATATCTTTGTGGGTGTTTGAAAGGTGTAGATTCCCTTGTGACCCCCGCCACCTGGTCGCGTACAAACCGAAGTGACCATCCACTTCTTATCTGAGAATTTCTCGCGCAAGTTGGGCAGAGTGATCGCAAGCTTTCGTGTCACGTACTACTTGTGTAGGACTGCGGTGGTTGGCTGTGACATCTGAGAGAACACGGACGGAACTCACCGCCATCATCATCTGACGCAGCTTCCTCTCCGCAGTGGAGCCGGCGCAGTTAAACGTCGCCATCAGCATCTGTCACTGCTCCGTCCTTCCTACTAAACCGTTCTGCGTCTTTCTTCTTTCTCTCTTGCACTCTGGCAATTATCGATTCTTCCCACCTCCTTCCAGGTCTTCCTCCGAGGCTGTTCTTCTGTGGCATTACAGCTTCGTTTCTTTTCTTTTCTGTCTTTTCCTCTTTTCATCCTTGGAGCATGGAATGAAAATGTAAAAATACACTGAACCCATTTTTTTTTTTCAGCAAGGAAAAATACGAGTTCGCCACTATGATTCAAATTTATTTACAAAAATTACAAAGAAAACTTAATAATTAGTACAGTGCAATATTGATTGATTATCCCTATCGGATTGACACCATTGTATTTTCCAAAACATTGTATTTTCCAAAAGAAAACTTGGCACATTTTTGTAAAATTATTTATATGAAATTTGTGTAAAGTTTCACTTCATATAATTAGTCATCTGCTAAAGAAACTACATATTTTAATTATTTTAAAAGTTTTCATTTATTATCGAGCTATGCCTTCATGAGACACACTAATTTAGGAAAAAAGAAAGCCCCATCAAGTCCCCACAGTACTGTTAACTTCATTTTCAATACAGCAAGCAGGAATAACAAGCGTAATAGTGATAGTGCATTCATTATGACAATATTTCGAATCTTGGAAGTAGATTGGTAGACTTAATAAAATTAAAAAAGCACTCCGTAACTGAGGTGAAACAAGTACGTACGCGGAATTGTAAACGAATATCCCTCAACTAAAGAAGTATCAGTATTTTAATTTTATAAGTTAACGTCCACCTTCAAACGCCTAACTCTAAGACTAGGGTTTATTGTCTTGTGCTAAGAAGAGTTGTGGTTTCAGTTGATCTAATTATTATTTGGCATCATCAACCATATATCCGTACAATGACTAGTGGAGTTATACTTGGTGGTTACTGTGGTTGTGTTTTGCTGCCATGCTCCTTTTCGTTGGAGCAATGAACCTCATAGTGACTAGCGTATCTTGTAATGAAGCGAAGTACCTCATAATGACTAGCGTATCTTGTATTGGGAAGACGTTCCTCATAGTGACTGGTGTGTCTTGTACTGAAGCAAAGTACCTCATAATGACTAGCGTGTCTTGTATTGTAAATACGTGCCTCATAGTGACTAGTATATATTGTACTGGGGCGGTTTACCTCGTAATAAATAGCGTATATTGCACTGGAACGATGTACCATTTAGTGATCAGCTTGTACTAGAACAACTTAGTGGCATGCCTCTTTCTTAAGTATTTGCTGGAATAAGCGACGTGGAGATGGGTGATGTCACGAACATTTATTTGCCAAAAATTTAAAGAGTCATTTTATGGGCGAAATAAAACAGTACTATTGTTTATTTACTGGGAAGCGATGATGATACCCATACAGATAATAAATTTGAAACACAAATTCTAGCACAAGTGTCCATCGACTTAATGCTTTTCCAAAATTAATTTCTTTCGGAAGAGGATGGGGAACGCTTTTCAACTTTAGCGCCGTCACATTTTAGATTATTATTACTTTCAGAAGTCTCGATATTAAAGTGTCGTCAAAGCCAGTTATTCTACTAGAGTGTATATTAATTGTTTATACCAAACAAACATAAAATAAGCAAATATGAAACTATTTACACTACTTATTCGTAGCAAACTATGCAGTACGAATTCTCGTTTAATAGTGTTACTATTATTTAAAGTGTAATTTAAAAGTTTGAACCTTTAGTCTTCACATAGGCTCCTATTGGTAACAATTTGACAAATAAAATTTTCGAATTATTAACTAATCTTAGATTTTCTAACATCTGTGCTGTTATTTTACAAGTTGTTAACAAAACATTTTAATTGGAAATTTCGTCATCCTTATCATAAAACGGAAAGGGTTAAATCATCACAGCTGAAATTATCGCCAGTACAGCAAATATGGATAATACTACATGATTTATCTCTTATTTATTCTAAATGCCATGTCAAATAAACCGAAAGTGTGATGTATGTTGAAAATGAAGCCAAACATATACACTGTACATAAGTGTACGCCAACGTGTATTAATTGCAGTTGTTAAAGAATTACAAATATTTCGGTAATAACGTAATTAAGATGATAATAAAATCAAGTGCTGTCGTTGTAACAATACACACACACTTGCAAAAAAATTCGTCATCTCAATTTTTTTTTCATAAAAATATATATAATGATACATGCTGTATATGACTAGTTCGTTTCCAAAATAAATTAAACATGCCAGTATAATAAAAAAAAATTTCAGTAAAATATGAGACAAGAATATTGCATATAAAGAAATTATTTTTTAATTTTTTTTCTAAAATTCTAACAGCTGGTACTGTTTTCTCTCAATGTTCTTATATTTTAAAGTGGATGAGATGCAAGCAACCAAGTTGCACGAAGCGTATGTACCATCACTCTACGCACTTCTCCTAATAACTCTTCATGTTGGATTGACTAGAGTCCAAATCACAATTCGCATCTCTCGTTGAATGAAAAAATGTCGAACTCTGAACTGCGTGGATCAAAAGCAATATTCTAAATACTCTACTCCAGTTATTTTTTTTTCATTAAATAACCACTGAGTGAGGTGGAGTAACGGTACCACTTAAGACTTGTGTTCGAAAGGACCTGGGTTCGATCCCCGGCTCCGGCCTTCCTGTTTTCAATATCCCATAGTTTCCCGTAGTCGCTCCAGCCGATATTTGGGTCGGTTCCTTAAATACCATAACGCATCCTATCTTAATTACTGGCCTTGTGCAAAGTTGTGTGAAAACAGTCTTTAATGACATCGCTGTCGACGAGACTTAAAACCTAAAATAAGTAAATACTCACCAAACAACACTGAAACTTATACGCTGAGACGAAGTGTCGCATACGAAGTGTTTTAACAGGTACACGATTATCAAGAAAGGTAACGTGTGTACCATTTAAGGTTTCAACCATGTATTCTACTGTACGAATTCCATATACTTCCATAAACTAGAAAAAATTAGTGACGCCCCTCAAAATCCTTTTTGAGGTGTTCTTAAAATCCCTATAGTCTGCTTTCCGTTGCGTCATCGAGGCTGGAGTATATTGCGTTAACGTCGTTTAAGCCCCTGGCATGCGTTGCAAGAGTGTAAGGGTTATTGTTTGTAGATGATGTTCCCAGATACGTGAGCAATTAGAATAGTGTAATAACCGTTATTTCCCTTCCGTACATACCCTCCAGGATAGAACAAGTGTTTGTAGTGTTAAATCAAATGTCCAGTGGTGGTTGCGGGAGGGTTGAAGGTAGCAAACCTACACGAGAAAGATGAGATGGAATGGAAGGTATTTTGGTCACCACATTGCATCAAGGTCTTTAGTGTTGATGAGGGGTGACATGAGATGAGTATGGAGCAGAGCCGGAATGAGGAGGCGGGGGGAACGGGAGATCTCCGTAAAACCCACCAACCAGCGGCATCGTCCGGCACGATTCCCACATGCGAAAATTCTGGTACCAACCCCTCAGGGAATCGAACCCGGATCGCTTCGGTGGGAGGCGAGTGCTCTAGCTACTACACCAACCACGATTCCCGAGAAATATGGGATATATCTGTACTCGTTACATTTTTTATGCCTTGAAATGATTACAAACCGACTTCTCTTACCTTCTCATTAGAAAGCTGTGTAAATTATGTTCAGTTTAAAAGTTACCAAATAAGGATCTGCTTAGGCGAGAGGATTGTCGTAACAGTTGCATAATTTTAGTAATCCTTCAGAAACCGGTTAACGTAGTTATTTATTCATATACACAGTTACAGAGAGATTTACATGCGTTGGAAATGGAGTAAATCTACATCGCACACGAGCGATAAAAATCATAACGACCTGAGCTTGCGCGTCACTTTAAAGTTGTAAATATATTATTCATAAATAGAATATATTTAAATAAATGTATATGTTCAAGGTGAACGTACGCTTTTAAATACACAGTAAGGTATTTATTCGAAAATAAAAATTGTGGCAGCGCAGTGGAAATAGCAAACATAAAAATCCGTTAAAACGGAAGTGTCTTGTTGTTTGTATTAGCGAATGTTACATCAAAACGAGAAAACATACAAAGGAAGCCATAAAATGGTTGTAGTCAAAAGACATGGAAATAATTTCGAAATACTGAACATAGTCGGTATGTAATGGAAACCAATAAATGAAAGAGTAAAACAGAAAAGGACCAAACGAGGTGTCCGAAATAGGTGAAAATGACGGACAAAGACACCGAGGACAATACAAATGAACACAGCGACAGAAATGGTTGTAGACAAACCACAACAGCGAATGTAACACACGCGGTAGTAGTAAGACTCCCTTCGACAACAGATGAGACGTTTCAGGAACTGGTGTCTGTTCCCGTCTTCAGGTACAAGAGATAGCAGCAATCGGCAGCCATTGTGTCTATTCAACAAAACACTTTAGTTTTTCATTTACTCCTATTGCAAAAGTCATACGAAGATCCTATATGAATCCTTTTTTAGACAACCGTGACAGTGATGTTTATATAGGGTGTTAATTAGCATTTGTGGGGGTTTCTGTGTCTGAGAATGAGCTTTATATACGCGATATTCCAGGTGATAGAAAATTTTAGTGAAATTCAGAAATTCGCTTGTACATTCTCATTGCGGTGCAAGTTTTGAATTATTTCACATTGAGTCATAACTATTAAAATTGATTAAGTGTACATTTGTCAATCCATTGCATTTAACGCCCACTTTTTGCGTATGCACTAATATTGTTCTAATGCTGACGAAACGACAGTAAAACCTATATCGATGCTTCGCAAATTACTTTAGAACGTTCCCACTCAGGGTAGACTGATAAAAAAAGTTGATGGACGCATGGCTCGGGTGCTCGTCAACCGCTACGCGAGTTCCTCTTCTTTCAAGTGGCCTCCGTCTGTTAGCGACGAAATCCCGGAGGTGGGACGGACGGACTAATCTCGTTTCGCGTAATTCCATGCAGGGGTTCACCGACAGCGGTTCCCGAATGCCTTCATTACCGCCGGTGAACCTCGCGCGTGTGATATCTCCGAGGATGGCAAAGTTTTGACGCGATCGTAAATTTGTTCTGGGGAGGTTTGGTTAGAGGGAAGGAGGAGGTGTCCTGAAAGCGACAGCAGCCTAAGGGAGGAGTAAAAGAGAGGGTTGGATTGGTCGCTGGGGGAAGTCCTTCGTCCTTCTTCAACGCTGGATCGACCACGCAAGGGTGGGTGGGGGGCGGTAATTCCATCTCAGGAGAGCGAGAGACAAACCCTACGACGCCTGAGGATTCAAACATGCGGATATATTTTTCCTCAACCTTGCGCGATTCCTTCTCTCCTGGGCACTTATTCCATCGCGGAATGGAGTACGGAAGGGAAGGAATGGATGTTTCACCGTTCTAATTATTCACGTATCTGGGACCAGCATCAGCCGAAAACCCTCCTGTACTCGCCTTACGCCCTCGCGAGGTATGCCAGGGGCTTAAACGACGTTAACGCCACTTCCCCTGCTTCCTCTTCGCGCCCCTCGTCAGCAGAGCCTCTGGTGCCAGTTTGCCCGTGTTATGGGGAGGCGAAATCTAATTTCTTGACTGCCGCTCCTTCGTCGCTCCTCTTCGGCGACGCGAAACAAGGACGCAGTTCGGTCTTCCGGGCTGGCGGGACCCGCTACCCCCGCCACCTTCCAGTCCTGTCCTCCACCTCCTGTAATTAGAGCGACGTCACAGAGGAACAAACACGACGTTAATCTTAAATATGTCAGATGCAGCGAGCAGTTCCTGCCGTGTTAGACGTTGTTACTACCGGCGCCAACACACAGCAAGCGGCCCGCGCGTGCAGGGACCCGGTGAATGACAAACATGGGCTCGTAAACAAGAGAAATCAGTGTAAGACTAGGGAATGGAAGGTCACAATTTCTCTAAAGGGCGTTGGTCACATGAACATTCATTAGTTTATATTTGTGCCAAACACAGTTCACCATTTTTATACATAAGATAACATGCAATTTCCCCAAATTAAAACATCCCCACAGTTTTTGCATAAACAGTTATCATTATAGAGGTACGTGAAATTCGCGGATTCAATAACCTGTCGACTAGACTCCACAATCCTATGTATATTTCAGCTCGTGTTATCCGTTCATTCGCTGTAAAACCTGTAACAAGTAAAGCATAATTCGTGCCGCGTTTTATTACAGTTGTGTTATTGGCTGAGAGTTTTCAAGGTCGTAGATGGTAATCTGTGATCCAATCGGAAAGTGACAAAAACTCTACATGCGTTTGAATTCCAGCTCGTCCTGAGACGAATCTGCTAATTTCACGTACCTCTACTTATCAAAGTCACAAAATGGCTACAGTGTAACTAAAATTAAATATAATAATTAACTAATACAAACAAGAAAATTAATATTGATACTAAAGGCTATGAGCTATTCCAAGGTACATTTTTGGTTACAAAAGGAGAGGGCCTATATTTTCGTATTTAAAAAAAACTATGAAAATATGAATTTTTGCTCAACTTTGATGCGTGGCTATTACTAAAATTTTTAAATACTAACTTTTGTCAAAAATGCCCTAAAATGCATTGATACACTGATTTTCAGATCCTGTAGTTTTAATTTCATATTCTAATTACTTTTTTATTTCTGGCTACACCACAACTGACACTTCGTGACGCTCATGATTGATAAATGATCATGCTTAAATTATGGGGCCTAATTTTTATTTGTTAAAAAATGCTAAATATTTCAATGCGCCTTACGTAAAGATACCGGTTTGTAAGTTGGTAGATGTAGGTAATAACTATACAATTGTCCTTCAGGTCGTCCGTACCAATATAATCCTACATAGCATCAGCAAGAATAAAAGAGGAACTAAACACATCGTCATGTTTGTGAGGAATTCCTACCTACGCTTAAAATAAACATATTTTGAAATATTCGAAACATATTTTTAACGTTATATTCCCTTTTAAAAATGAAAATTTAAATTACATATAGTTCACTTCTAGCAAGTATGAAATTATATTTAAATCGTTTAACATTATTACAGTTACTTCGCAAATAACGTTTGCCAATGTTAAAACGCTTCATAGTGGTTAGTAAAGCACAGTTACATTAAGCGGAGTGTTAGACGATTGTACTGGTTTTTCCGTTTTTGAGCCATAACATTTTTTAGAGTCGTATTACCAAAATTTTCTCTTCGACCTTGGTAAAGTGCTCGACGTAAAAATGACATCTTTCAATAATTTGTCATGTGGAATCATTGCAAGAGAATTACAGATTATCTTTCAAGAATGTTCTTGCAATGACTCTGCATGGCAAATTAATGAAAGATTCCATATCAAACAATTTACCAAGAATGTATCCTATGCTTTGTCGAAGAGAAAAATTTGATAAAACAATTCGAATGAATGTTATGGCCCAAAAACCGAAAATATGAAACAATTGTTTAACACTCCTCCTTAAACGCTGGGAAGACCACACTTTCGTGAAGCCTGCGCGCTTTGAATTTGCAAACTCTGTTTTGGTGCAACTTTAAATATGCCAAAGTTTAGACCATTTGAATATCAGTACTTACCTGAACCCTATAAATTGCTCCTTTCAAGACGCTCACGTCAGTACAGCAGCAATTTAAATAAAATGTTATTTTGTATTCTATTTCATGTTTCATTGAAACTTTTTAAAAGCATTAATTTCTTTTCATTTAAGTTCAAACATGTAGTTTTTTTTCAGTGGTTAATTCGAAACATCTATTAACGAAACTACTATCAGGACAAGAAAACTAAGTGTTTTTAGATATAAAATTTTTCACAACGGGAAAAGAATATTATATTGCTTTTTTCTGTAAATGCTACACTGTTTCTACTTGGTAATAAATTATGATACGCATTAGTTGATGGGAATAAGTTCAATGTTCGTAAAATCCTAACAAATGTACTTAAATAGTTTATACAACTCGTAACTACACGCAGCTATTAGGTGATGATTCTGGAGTGTGTAGTAGGTAATACATATAATTATATGATTTTGGAGGAAAAATAGCTGGTTGGAGAAGAGGTAATTAATTCTAAACTACTTATACATTTTTACCAACTTTCTGTTTAATTATTTTGCACAAAAGTGACAGATTCGAAAGTTATTACTATTTTTTTGCTATCGACCAACTTTAGCTGACGACGAAAGGAAAAAGAACGAGCATTCCTAGCTCCGAAAGCACACACAAGCAGTAAAATATATTGTCGACTTCAAAATTATTCTTCCTTGCTGTCCTTATCTTGCCTTTCTGGACCAATTAGAAAGTTACGGAGAAGATAGTACAACAATAAAATAAATCCCTCGACCTTGGATTTCAACTGCTGATGTGTACTTGCATATATTTGTTCCTGGCAACAATCTAATTTAGTGCTCATTGCCAGAAGAAATAAATCCTTTGCACGATTTCGCTTGTTTTATTTACCGCCCGTCCTCCGTCAGAATCTCATTAAGAAACAATGCAGGATTTATTGTTACGAATAATCCTACTAACCTATGTTGTAATGTAAGTAATTTTCCAAGCTCGGGTTGCAAACAGAATAAATGCTAACTATTCAAATGACAAGATCAGTTTCGTAAAACCATAGATGTCATAATATAGATTCATGAAATAGCATGAAAAATAGTATGAATTCTAGACTTTACAAGTATACCTGGAATGGTACACTTGTTAATGATATATTGATACAAAAAAGTATAAATTTTATTTGCAATTTTTTTATAAAGTATGGTGACGTCGATTTTAAAGAAAAAGAAATCAATAATTTTTACGTAGTTTCTAATCTATGTCATTCCGAACTTATTTTACGTGAGTTCTATTTTGAATTTTAGTTGATGTGGTTTGTTGTCTGTTCACTATTTGTAATAATATACAACAACTCCAGGATTAATCTAATACAGCGTGTATTTCGTCATGCATTGCGGATGTGTGCCATTTGGATTCAGTGAAAATGCAAGTCATGTACACATAATATAATAAAAACCAATACTGAATCCTTCACTATCTTCGTTGCCATTATTACTTTTAATTATATCTCTAAATCATAGTTTCACCAAGATTAGCCGGGTTGGATTGTGGTAGACCCGGACTTTCGCGTGTGAGAATCGTACCGACAAAGCCGTTGTTCAGCAGGTTATCTCCGGAATCTCCCATTTTCCCCGCCCTTCATTCCGGCGCTGATCCGTACTCACCTCATGTGACCCCTCACCAGCGCGCTTAAGACCTCGATGTTAAGTACTGACTAAATCTCTCACTCTTTCTCTATACCATACAGACCTTTTGGCAATGCATTTGTTTTACGTATTCCTATTCCAATACTTGCTTTTATTTATAAAATTATCAAATAATGAAACGAGCGCGTTAAACTACTCTCTCTACAGCAATTCCTCCTCAAAAAGTAATACATTAATACACATAATTTGCAACTATTTTTTTTTAAAGCAGACTACGTGAACATATTAACAAATTTCTTTTCATAAATTTGTTAATTTTTTACTGTGTTATTTATGGTGTGATAAATACACGTTATTCATTGGATGTATAAATAAATTTAAAAAAAATTTGCTAAATGTTATTTTATAGTGAACAAAATAGTCCGTCCTTATTTAATTTCTGCATATTTGTGTAACTTATGTTTCATGTAAACTAATATATATATGCGAGCGATTTAACTCCAAGTAACATAGTTATGAAAGTAAGTCCAAGTATATTATACATAGAGACGTCCTTGCATAAGTCAGAACTCAGCTTAAAACTATTTAATAACGGTGCTGAAGTTTCTGGTCATATGCCTCATCAAACAATTTACAGAAATAAAATTGTGCTTATCTTCAGTCTTATTTCATCTAAACAAATGTGTCGCCTTAATTTAAATGGATTCAGAACAATAGCCCACCACACATGCCAACAACTTCCTGGCAACTCTCCCAAGAACACAAGAACAGTTAGGACATACCCGTCTGTCACAAACTGTGAGAATATTACAAGGCTATGTTAAGTTTCTTCAGTAAAGATTCAGTAGTTTAATAAGTATATGTGGTTTAAGTGTTTGGACCCGCGTCGTCTCTATTACTAATTCTGTGCGACTGATCGAGCGATGTGTAACAGTGGTATAACACTCGAATGCATTTTCAAGGTCCAAGGACGTGATTCCCAGCTCTATTCATCCTTGATTTAGATGTTTCATGGTTTCCCGAAACACTCGAAGTAAACGCTGGTAATGTACCTTAAATAGGCCATGTACGATTTATTATCTCTCTTTCTTCTTGTACCTATACCAGTGCAGTAAAGATGTCATAGATTGACACTTAAAACTAGTTTAGATAACAAAATATAAATTTGTCAGTATTTTATAACTTACTACAATATGAAATCAACCCGACAATTTGTTCTAAGTTAAAAAACAAACTAAACATATTGTGACAACTTCATTTATACAAATACACGTCTAACGGAGAGGTTAAAATTGTGTCTGGGCCTGCAGCTAAAGTGGTTCTTCTAAAAAGCGTATTTGTTCTACCGTAAATGAAAAGTCACTGTATAAAGTGACCTACACAAGAATTAAATTAGCCACTAGACCAGATTTCTACCAGGACCAACATCACGGAACGATGATAATATTTGTTCTTAAATACTGTAGTACATGATACGCCGCTGGTAACGAAGTCCGTCATTGTAGGAAAGTACATTTGGTTGCTCGGCTGGCAGTCAGATGTTCGTTTATATTACATCAGATAACTCATCACATCTTTCATTCTCACAAAGTCGCGACCTCCTGAAATACAAGCGAGCATTATTTTTTTGACCAGAGATATCATTTCGGGAAAATACCCTTTCTTTACTCGGACGTTACGTGTCTCCGGCAGATGGGAGTGCTACCATGTCATAAAAAACTGAAGCCTTTTTGCAAGCCACGAGATTCATAAACACCGCGACCATTGGGTATCAGCCCAGGGCTACACGAGTGGGAAATGAAGCACGCGATGTCTGTCTCGTCCCTGCGTGCGTGTAGCCCGGTTTTTTATTAACCATGACCCAAGTTGCGCTTTTAATACACGATTTTCGTTTACTCAAGTCTGCCCTCAGGTGTGGAACGATGTTATCTGAAGCACTGACTGGAAATATTCTAGATATTTATTACTGTTTTAAGCATTAACACCATTGTTTGAAGAAACAAACAATAACTAAGATTTTTTGTTACATGAACTCGCGCAAATCACTTATTTTTCATGGCATTTGCAATTCGCTGCTTACCTGTGAGACAACCAAAGTTAATATTGCATTGTATGTAGTAAAAACCTGTGGTAATTTTTAAAAGTTGATTGTAAAAGTTTTATTTTATCACGAACAACCTATTCAATGTTTTCTAGATCTCCCTTGACTTTTTCCATTGAAAATCAAGAGTGCGTGGTAGGTAAATAAACGTTGAAAACATCAATTGATTTCTACGCTTTTTTCGAAGCCAATATGGATAAAATACTCATTCAAAATCCTAGATAACGGTATTTGTCAACTTTATGAATAAATATGTATCCAGAATTACTAATTCGTTACGCGTGATCTTTTGTGCCTCAGTTAAATCACGAGGTTCCGGCGTCAGAGATTGTGCCTTAGAAGTTCGTAACACTGGAAACAATTTTTTTTTAAAACGTCGGCTAAAACTATTGTCTAGGATTGCTATTGTTTAACTCTCGCAAATTGGTTTCAAGAAACCTACAGTGATCGATTAATGCTTTTAGCGTTGAAATATGTACCAAGCCCTTTTAAAGGCTTAGAACGGTTTAATATAGAGTATTTTCTACTAATTTTTTACCGCGAAATCGTGTAGCATATTCCGTATCTATGAATTTCGTGACAACATTTAAATGTGTATGCGCTTGCGTGTTTTCCTAATTAAATTATGCGTGTGGTAATCCTCTTATGATAGGCTCATAAAATCTTCGTCAAAACTATTTGCATGAATGTGTGGGAAAGTAGGCTCATAAGTTACACTTTTAACACGTTATTAAACGTTTAAATGCCTTAAACAGAAAACTATAGGTTGGCAGAGGAACACTTGACTTTGCAGAATTACTTCCTTGTGACTGAATAAAAGTACCATCCAATAATTCGTTCGGCGAAAGTTCGGAAAACTTTGGAATACTGAAATAAGTAGGCCTACGTCCGAACTGAAAATCGATTGCTGGTCTTTCCAAATACGAAGCAAGTGTATCACTATTAAGCCACCTCTCGGTTATATGCACCGCTTTGTTCTTTTATTGGTTTCATGACGTTAGTAAATACTATTTGGGAAATCATGTGTACTTTATAGCGAACTGATGGGTATTTCACATAAGGGACATGAAATTGAAGGAAAGGTAATGAGCTATCGTTCCTACTGAATTAGTTATTTTTTTAAATTTTTTTTTAAAAGGCTAACTAGAAACATGTCGACAACTCGTCTCTCAGTTCTGTTTGAAACGTTCACTGTTTAGCCGTAACTTTTTCAAAACAAACAGTTTAACCATTTTTGGTTAGTTAAAAGTAACCAAAACTGTAGTTCGCTAAGAGAAAAATGTTTAGTCGTGAAAAAAATGTAATACCTGTAAAAGCAATAGAGATTATGGTTACTAAGCTGAAATAAAAGTATTATATAATTCTATGTCCTATTTTGTAATGTTATAATATTAATGGGTAAGAAAAATATTAAATTTAAAATAAAAACAAATAAAAATGTTTTTGATAAACAGGATAGTAAATCATTTTTGCCTAATTCCTTATAATATACTATAACGTAATATAATAATAATGGTTTCTTAGGGAAGCCACTTGGAATAATACATTTTGAACATCCGAGTACTGGATGTACGGAAGCAGTATGGATGACACATTACGAAAATCACTTTTGAAACTTGCCTGTATGCATATGTCAACAGGTGTGTATTATTCACGCCAATATATCACCACCTATATTAGGCTTCCAGTGGTGGCCATATTGGATTGTGATAAAATGTGTATTGTACAGGATTACATAGTTTTTAAGATTCTTGCCGAGATATAAAATAATACCCAAAAATGTCTGCAACGCCCATCTGTACCATTTTAAGCCTCGAGAACAAATACTAACATCATTGGAGGATCTGAAACAGGTACACACATGTATAGTTTTTCGAATGCTGAACATAAACATACGTCGTTCACACACGTAGAGTAGTTAGTTTAATGCGGATGCTTCACTTTACAATTCTAATTTACAGTATTTTCCCCACTACAAGAATGCATGAAGACGTATCAACATTTCTAACATTTCATGCTATAAATGTTAATCTACTACACCTTTTAGTATTGTTAGATGATAACTTCACTCTAAAAATAGTAAATTTGTGACACATACGTTTAAGAACGTTAATATAGTAGGTATGGTAGAATTGTTTCCCAGACATCCATGGTAGCACTCCTAAACTTTTTTTTATAAAACAGTCAAACGTGTACTAAAGTTACCAGACTTGTAATGTAAGAAGTATAAAAGTTTGCATATTTACAAGGCGGAAGTATGGTAACCATTCCGTACTGCGTTTAAGTTACATACTTCCTAAACATTTTAGGAAGATTTTTCAGTGTTCCATATTATTTGACATTCGTTGGGACAAGCAAGACTGTGTTATTTATTTCTTATCTCCTTCAAAGCGTCAGATAACATGAAAGTTCTGTCAAAGTAAGATGGTGTAGTGGATTAAAATTTAGAGCACGAAATGGCAAAAATGTTTCTCACACCTTTAGGAATTTTTATAGAAAGTAAGAAACTATCAAATACAGATCGTGGGCGCCATCTCCCTTAAAAGGGAATTTTAGATGGTGAATTATATTTATCGATTTCGGCAGTAACTTCTGTTTTAAAATATTTTTGGCAAATGTAGCAATATTGAGACTTTTGTGTTGAATTTTGGAGATAATAATGGTGTTATATGTTCATCATATTTCTGACTTGTAATTATTCTTGAAAGTTAACCTTCAATTCCCTTGCAATGATTCTGTGACAAATTAATGAAAGGTTACATTATTATTTATGTGAAGCAGTTTATCAAGAATAAATCCTATGTCTTGTCGAGAGAAAACTTTGATAATACAACCTGAATAAACGTTATGCCTCGAAACTGAAAAATACAAGTGATTATCTACCACTCCTCCTTAAGGTACGTCTATCGAACAAAGTTCTGCACACCGCCTTGCAGCCTGAGTAGGTGACCATCATAAGGCACCCCCCCAGTCTGAAGACGACACATCGACACTACTGACGTGGATGAAAGTGTGCGAAACCTTCCTCGCACCAGTCTTCGGTCTCCGTGTCTCTGCCTCTAACTGCGAAGGAGGAGGAAATAAAGCGACGGGTCCATCTAACCCATCTCCTCGACTCCCTCACGTCCGTTCACTTTTCTCTCCGGCAAGTCGCTCCTCTGGTCGGCTAGGCTGCTACCCTCGGGGCAGGATTAAATTCCCGCCCCACAGGAAACTTGTTTCATAAGCCAATTTCTCAGGGGCGGCGATATTCGGAGAGGAGATTGGTGGATGTGCGGCTGTCGTCCCACAATGTTCCAACTCTGTGGCAGGCCAAGGTCTGAGGGGGTGTTTACTCGTATCACTGATGTGTTCTGTTCCACTAAAGACTGCACATCGCTCTGCTGGCATTGTTTCCTGTGGTTTACTCAGCTGTTGTCAACCAGAGTTATACAGCTTGATTCAGGACGTAATGTGTTGCGCTAAAGATCTCATTGTTAAGCGCTGTCCCTAAAGTTGACATAATGTAGTGAAGTGAAAATATTTTGGTCAGCAATTAACATTTAGGTCGGACGATGCCGCTGGTCGACGGGATTTCTCGGAGATCTCCCGTCTCCTTCATTCCGATGCTTCTCCATTCTCATTTCATTTCACCCCTCACCAGCGCTAAAAACTTGATGTTAAGTGCTCACCAAAATATCTTCAGCCTAAATCAATGTTATATCTCTGTAACTTTCGCAGTTGGCTGGTAACTTATTTACCAGTCCCTAACAAGCTTTGAGACTGTAATTGACTAATTGCAGGTCTATGACGTGATATCACTTTGTCAGCGTGCAGCCAATGAACAGCTGCAGTTTGCTGGAGAACACAGATATTACTAAAGGCCAGTCTTCAGATCAATGAACCCGCGAATTTTTCATGATTTATCACGCATTAGGAATAAAACAAGACAGAAAGAGAAAATTAAACAACTGATTTTACCAATGAACTACTACTTCAGATATTTGTTTTATCCAGATAAATAGTTGACTTTTGTTTAAAACTTACTAAAATTTCAAATGTTTTCAAACTATTAGGCAGTTATAATACCAAGAGCGGTACCAGACTCTGTAAAAGATTGTGAAAATAATTTCGATTTTTAATCAGGTGTAACATTAATCGTTTCAAAAGAACGTTTGTGGTGACAATGGTTAATATTGAGGGGTTGAAATCGGTTAGCTAGGTATTTAAGAGACCTCTAAGCGAGTGTTTTTATTTAAATAATTAAGTGCGTGTAACTTTCGCCTATCTTCTGGATTGAGCCGTATTAGTTTTTTTTTTTTTTTATATGAGCTAATATGTGATGGGAATATTTCCACACTTAAAAACAAAATGTGTAACAGTATAAGGTGTCAGTTTTAACTATATAATTTCCTCTCTAAGCCAATTTGCACAGTACGTACTTGTTCTGTGACGTTTCGTCAGGCATGCACCGTCTTTAAAAAAAAAATGTCAAGTTGCCGGGAATGATGGGCGCTCGGAATCCCAGTAGTTAGCGGCTGCCACGCGGACATATTTCGCATTCCGCTCATTTGTGCCGCTTCATTAGCAGGCGAGGTAGGAAGCCAGCACAACCCCTCACCCCCCATAGTCTTCATCGCCTGCCACTTCTCTGAAAAATACGCGGCGCTACGTGACGCGAGCAGCGATTCGTTGGCGCCGGGAGAAGGAAAGGATGGGGGGAGGGGGACAGGCACATTCGGGAAGTCGTTGACGACGGGTAAGAAGCAAGAATAGCGGCACTCCGACAGGACTTGATGGCTTCTGGGCCAGAGCAGGCCTAACTGCCGAGAAGGATGGGAGAAGTTGCGTTGGATCACCCCTCTCAACACAGCTAATCGTCAAACAAGGGTGGCATCACAAGCCAGGGGTGAACAATTCAAGAAGTAATAGAATACATTCAGCGCACGTGTTCCGAGGGAAGCAGTTGTAAACAGTGACCATCCACAGCTCTTGAGTTGTCTATAGAAACATTAGTCTGGTACGTGCATGTAACCCTCTCACCGGCAGTTTTAAACGGCTTGGACCCAAGTTCCTTCATTTTTGATGGTAATTATTTTTTGAAACATAAACGGGAGCCGGTATCATATAATTGCTCTGTAACTTTGCTCTAACTAGTTTAACTACGTAATCTGATCTTGTTGAGACAAAATACAGCATGATGATAGCTAATTAGTTAATTGACGAAATTTTCTTTAAATAGATGAATTAGCTAAAATCGTTACTCCCCTTGTCTCAAAAAATGGCGTTACATGGTAAAACTAATTCGCAACAAAGTTACAGAGAAATGTTACGTTATTGGCTATCGTCTGGGTTCGAAAAACAGTTATCTCGTCAACCGAGAAACTCGGGTACGAGTCCGTAATGCGAGGAACGAATTCGGCAGTAACACCTCGTCTGTGATTTGATTGGTATTTGTTAATTTGTACAGACATACCACTTGTTCATTGCTTATATTAAGATCTAAGGCAGTATCCCATTTAACGTGACAACGCCTTTCCACTGAATACAAAAACATTTTAACGCGAGATGAATTAAAAATTACAAAAGTATCGTTTCAGATAACATTTTGTTAATACTTTACGTTTTCTGTAGTTAGATGGTGTATGACAGTGGTAAACTATAAATGTGTATTTGCTTTGACATTCCAATCAAAGTGGTTTAATTTAATGTCGTGTATAGTCTGTGGAAAAGGAGGACAGGGTTCACATTAGCACTTCTCATGAGATCCTAGGATAACCGAACCGGAGTAAAAAGTAACCGCGCCAAACAATACAGAGAACTGATTTGGTGTACGCTATCACTGACTACAGCTTAGTATCTAACTGCAGTCGCAAGATAAGTCTTGTATTAGCTCTTGATGAGTTGAAGGGTTAGGTACATTATTAATTATTCGAGTAAATCCAGTTACAACAGGCACAAAACGATGCCACTGTTAGAATCACACTACTCAGTATGAAGGCTACTGTAGATAGATTTATGCATGTCTTCCTTGTCCATTTTTCTGTCATGGCGACCTTTTAAGTCGTCTAAAAACACATTTGTAATATTAATACGTTTCGCTAACTTTCAGTCTCTAGCACTGTGTTCTGAAATACGTCGTGAATTAAGGAACAAAGACACGTGTTTACGGCAATACCCAATAACCCGTTTTCATTTCCCCCGTTAGAATGGTTCGTATTGCTGTCGAATTTCTTTCCCAAACCTAAATTTTAATCTGATAATGATTCATTTCCACCAATTTCGATATTTACGATTTAGGCAGAGGGTAGTACGTCTTCAGATAGTCGGGCATCCTCCCAGTTCACACATAAGTAAATAAGTGCGGTACAACGGTGGAGATAGAGCATGTGACCTTTACAGTGATACATTTCACGTTGTGTTATTGAAGTTGCATGAAACGACCATCATTGTCGTCGTTAGTTGAAATAATATGAAGCATTTCAACCATGTATAACGCGTAACGTTGAATTTGCATGTTTTACTGATCCACGGACAAAGATTTGCACAAATTGTGGATAGGTCATTTTTAAATGTCTGTATTTCAGATTATTGAGGTAAACATATGCTTCGAGAGTATTGAAAACGATCCATTTCTAAACATATTTTGGAATAACTTCCATACTTAAAATCCTATTGCTGTCTATCGTAACAGCGTGTTAATATGAGTTTAAACGCGTCATGGAGAGGCATACTCTCCTTAGTTTTTCATACAAAACCGACTAAATGTTGCTATTGCGCGTAAAATAATGCTAAGAGATATCCTTCGGAAGACAAGAAATTTTTTGTTAAATATCAAGACTCACTACTCATCGTGTTACCTACGAAAACATTTCCAGGGGTGTTAGAAGTAGTCCTACGTAAAACAATTCGTTATGTTTAGTTATTTTATGTTGGTTTAGGTTATGTACTTAACCACACCTAATCGAACGTTAGGTTAGGTAAGGTTAGGTACCCTAACCTAATCTAATGTAACGTAACCTAAACTTAACTGACTTAACGTAACCTAAAATAACCTAGCACAGTTTTCTAACTAGGACTACACCTTACGCCTCTAGAAACCTTTTTCATCAGTAAACTGTACCTCTAAAATCAATAGTTCGGCCGGTATACGATGAGAAGTGGTTATTAGAATTTACCCATTTTTCTTCATTGTTTGTCTAAAAAAGTACTTACGTGTATCACAGAATAATTAACAAATACCCAAGAATGTCGCTACTACATAAACACGAATTGTGTAAAAAAAACATTTACTGTAGAGAAGTTAGTATGTAACGAGAATACTGAATTTTCATAATAATTTACAACATACTAGTTTGAAGCTGACCAAGATCTCAAGAAATTATGCTATGATATATAGGGCCTATATCCTAAAATAGGACAAATAGACATAAGCTGCTGTATCACCTGAGCGTCTTTTCTTCTCGGAGACTGAGCCTGGTGTCTCAGCAATGGTAAAATGTTTGACCCGCATTCAGGAGAACCTAGCTTCGACTTCCGGTTCCGGTCATCCTGATTTCGGTTTTCCATGATTTCCCGAAATCTTTTCATGTGAATGCTAGGATGGTACCTTAAGAATGTCCTGGACTGATTCCTGTGCCAGTTCCTATATATATCTATATATGTCACAGCCTCTAATGACCTCGCTTTTGATGATGCATAAATCTATTTATTCGTATCATAATCGCACCATAATTGCCATTGCCCCAGTATACAAGGCAACCACCAGTAATGAAATAAAAGTGCCGGAAATGAATACATTACTCTGAAAGTCGACTTTTCCCGCTATGAATCATTATGTGTAGCGATAGGTTTAACGTACACGTGGTCGCCAAAATGTGACATCCATATCAGCGCGGCTTCATCAATCACGCATGCATATCCATGGCATGGCCACCTCCTGGTTCCTGAAGTGTTTTTGTTCGATCAAGAGTTAGTTTACGGAAATGTTCGAGGGGGATGAAAATGTAAGTTTCTTTTCGTGTGCAGACTCCCTCCTCACAGCGAACGCCTCCATCAGCCCACGTCTCACAGGCAGATCAGTAACACCAGCAGCTGTACGCCGGGGATTCGCTGGCTTGCCATTCTGTGAGAGAGGCCATTCCCTCGACCTTTTGTTCTCCCGAGGCATCAGTCTGCGGACGGGTTGAGGAGGGTGTGAAAGAGGCGAGAGGCGAAAAGGAATGCCTGTCGTTTTCGGCGCTTTATCTGCTGCCCTGAGACGAGAGACGATGATAGCTGCGGCAGTATTAAAGAGCGCGCCATTAGGTACGAGCACCCAGGAGTGAGGGCATAGTAAGGCTACTGTACATTCTAGCCTGGTCGACGTGTTTTACTTTTTCTATTGGACGACGATCTTCTGGACTAGTGCGCCCCGTGGGAGGAGCCACGGTTTCCCACACACGAGTGCTGTGTTCCATTGCTAGCAGCGATGCTAGGCATGTAAAATTGCCAAAAGCGTTGTTTGATTACCACTAATTTTCTCATGTCTACCCCGAGTAACAAAGCAATTGCAGTTGAAAATCGTAACAGCACGAACATAACATCATTCAGTGTCAGGACGGCGTGTGATGATTTTGCACTGTGGTAGCTTTTGTGCGGTGACAAATATTGGAAAATTAAGTTGAAAATGTTTTTTCAGTATTTTTCTGTTGTGTGAACCATTGTGGGAGTGATGGTGCTTTAAAAAGCTACTGTTTCACTTAATTTGTTTTAGCATATAATAAAATACCTCTCGATACTAAGTAATGCCAGTACTGATAGTGTTACGTCATTAATCTTGTTTTCATTAAAATGTATCAAATTTTACGTCTGTTTTCAGAGTACAGAAACTACAACTAAAATTTACTTGACTGAAAAATGCGATACGCATTTTTAGCTCACATTTAATTTAGGTAACACGACACAAACATAACACAGTCCGATCTTAATTAGGCGTACATTGTGTATTCACATTACAAAGTCAGTGTTTACTTCTTGACGATGGCAAGCTCACAAAAGATGGTTACATACATACTTGTACACAAGACCAGTAACTCTAAGAGAAAACGAACATGGCCTACGTTGAGGAGCCATCCTAATATTAAAGTAAATAATTTCAGGAAACAATATGAAACTTCAGTCAGGAAGGCCGGTGACAGCGACGTCACATAACACAAGAATAGACGAACCAACGACGAAAACACAGAAGATCATAGGAGTTTCTCTCGGACGACCTAGTCGTGACATCTTCAAGCCGACTGAAAGTGAAATCTGGAATCAAATTCGGCAGTATATATAGTCTAAAAGTTCTTGTCTTAATACGGCCAATAACAGACGGTTATGAACGGAGAATGGGGTAGATTTCCTGAAACGACCTTGTCGCCATGTTTCATGAACTGATATCGGTTCCCGTTTTCAGACAGCCTAATAGGCCCATTTACGCGTCAATAAATTTATTGAAACAGTTGTTTTGCTTAGCATTCTGCTTGTATCCATGTGCTCATATTTGGCGTTCACAAGATATCAGGATAACACTTTATTAGTACGGCTAGATATCTTGTTGATGATAGTCACTAGAGACGAAATCAGCAGCACGGATACACAGGTAACTCGAAAAGAGTTGGATACAGCATGTATTTAAAGTGTACGTCTGGGTGTTCGTATTTTACGCGAAACCATACGGGTAGAGAGCGAACCAGACCTACTTCCCTTCACAGAGAACCAAACGCTTAGTCTTCTCTCCGTTAAACTAGTAACAAGAAAGCTTACTAAGCCTTCGTGGATAGCCCATGAGCAGCATATCGGACAATACACCTCCAGTAACCCATTATACTTACTCCTAAGCAAGAGTTTCGTGAACAACTACAATTCAGTCTGACCCACAATCAACTCAGTACCAGCTACAAGAGATGTTGAAGTGAGTGAGAGATTTTTGGTCAGTGCTCAAAATCGAGGTCTTAGCGGTGGTGAGGGGTTACATGAGGTGAGTATGGAGCAGTGTTGGAATGAGAGATCGGGGGAAACGGGAGATCTCAGAGAAAAACCGCCGACCAACTCTATCGTCCGGCACGATTCCCACATGCGAAAATCCAGGGACAGACCACGCAAGGAATCAAACCCGGATCGCCATGGTGGGAGGCGAACGGTCTGACCATCCGTCACCGCGGCCCCAAGAAGTGTGGGAAGGTTTTGAAAAACGATGGAAACATGTCAAATTATTCATGCTGATATTTGTGAAAGGCCAATGGAAATGGTGTCTTTAGGAGGTGCAAGTTATTTTTTTCTTCTTGTCTGCGATTTCACCAAATATACGTTTGTGTGTTTCTTAAAGTACGGTTCGGAAGCAGTGGAGAAAATGAAAACCTTTTTGAAATTGGTTAAATGTGAAGCAGGAAATGACGTAAAGGTAATTAGGACTGGCAAAGACACAAGAAGTTGGTGAAACAAGAGATGACAATGGTTTTGAAATATATTGGACATTCATAACCAGAGAGCAGCTTCTTTTTGGCGTGACCACCATGGCAAAGTGGAGCGTGTGAGATGGGAACCACAGGTGAGACTGCAGGAACATTGTTATTGGTCAAGAACTTAGAAAGTTGTTCGTGGGCATAAACAGTATATATCGCATTTTATATGATCAACGGGATGTGCACTAACTCTGGTGATAAAAGTACGTACAAATTTTGATTAAAATTAGAAAAAGAAAGGAAGTATCTACAGGTATTTGGATCAGAAATATATGTATGAGTTCTCAAGCAAAAAGGGGGAAATGGGACACGAAGAGTATCAAAGGGATCTCCGTGGGTTGCCAGGAAAACTCAACAGCACATAAAAGATAAAAAATTCCTGATCAGAGAAGGGTAGAGATTTTATGAATGGTTGTGTTTGGAAATGGCATAACCAAGATTGCTTTTGAGATACTATTGGTTTGTGACAGCGATTTGAATGTCATTCATCCAGGGGAAAAAATAATTTAAGTGTTCAAGAATCATATACTCTACATGAAGACAAGGAAAATTTCAAAGATTTTGAGACAAAAAAAATCTGTGGCAGTTAGCAGTTGTGAACTACCTGAACTATTTACGTCAGAAAATACTTATGTACAAGAAGCTGCAGTAGGACATAGTAAAATTGGTGGTCGAGTTTGAAAAAAATATCGGAATCTCAGCGAGTACGAAACTAATTTCTGTATATATGCTGAATTGTTTATGTAAGAAAATGCTGTGAACAATGAGGATAGTGCTATTTGGAAGCGTGTTATAGACATTGAACTGTAATGGATTGCAGAAAACGTTACGTAGACTTAAGTGGAAGCCCTAGAGAACCATCGTAATTTTTATAGCAAGAGGGTATTTAGAATTAAGAAATGAAAAAAGAAAATCTAACAAACATAGTACAAAGCTTGGTTGGTTGCAAAAGGTTTTTAATATAGTAACACCTTAGATGTGAGAAAAATCTACGCACCAGTTACCAAAATTGGGAACCATTAGAACCTTGCTAGCAGTTGGGAATTAGATCTAGTTGTTCACCAAATGAATGTTCAAGTGCCTTCCTGCAGGGCAATATAGGCGAGGAATTCTGTATGTCCAAACCAGAAGGAGTTCAGTGTGATATGTGTATCGTTTTTAAATATCAATTGACATATTAAAAAGATCTCCGTTACACTGAAATGACAAATTTAACCAAGTAATGACAAAAAGTGGATTTCAGATGTCTATATAAGGTTATTGTTTGTTTGTGAAAATGTCCTCAGCAAACAAACATATGTACTTCTCCCGAAACGTAGCTTCTGTTGTCAAAGAGAACCTGCTATCTTTGTCTGTGCTGTTTTCGGTGTGTTGTCTCGCCTACAATCTTTTCTGTCGCTGTGTTCATTTGTGTTGTCCCCGTCGTTTTTTGTCCATCATCGTTGTCCTGTTCATATACTTTGTTCTGTCTGTTTTTTGTTAGTCTCTAATATCATTTACTGACTATATTCCTATTCTGGAATTATTTATGTGTGTGTTGACAACAACCATATCTGGGCTTATTTAATTTATTTTTTCGTTATTTTGTTGAATTTTTTATTTTCTTCGTATTTTTATTTTTTATTTAATTTTTTTTTGTTTATCTGCGACTTGGCAACATTCGCAAGCAATGGCGTATATCCATGAATACTCATCTTGTCATACATTCCCATTGCAAATATCTTTCAAAGATCATAAAAATATATAAATGGCAGCCATTTTCATCGTATGAACAAATGATAAAAGATACGCACAAAAGTCAAATCATATGTGAATGTACTGCGTGTGTACCAAGTTTGATCAATTCCTGGAAAAAAAATGTCCTACAATATGTAATGCTGTGCTAAAAATATATAAATGGCCGCCATTTCAAAAATATGGACACAGGATGAACGAAATTCACAAAAGTCAAGTCAGCTATGTATGTAGTAGAATGTGTGTACGAAGTTTGATGAAATTCTAAAATACACTTCCTTAGATTCCTAGCTTGACCGAGAATGTTTACAATGGCCGCCGTTTTGAAAATAAGGTCGTAAACAAAAAATATAATAGTCAAGTCAGGTTACTAAGTACTGTATATGTACAAAGTTTGATGAAATTCGGTTCACTGGTTAAAAAAATTTTTTGGTAAGACACACATACACACACAGACAAGATGGTGATCTCATAAGCCTACTTTTTTCCTTCGGAAAGTAGGCTAAATGTGATTTTTACAAGCGGACATTGTGCGCTTTTGTGTAAGCTCGCTTACGTCTCATTTACTTAAAAATTACGATGCATGGTTTTCATATCTGCATACTTTCTGATGTCCCAGGTGATTTTAAACCTTAATTATAGTAATCTGTGCTGATATTCTTCGATGATATTATCACAGGCGAAGGAAGTTGGGCATAGTAAAATGAAATAATAATAAAAGTAAATGAGCTTCATGGGTACCGAATCTAAATGTAAACGTATGCCTATGTCACTGTCGAGCAAGGTATTTTGACAACGTCTGCCACTCGGCTGGGACGCCACCACAGCATTTGCCCGGGGACACCAGTCATATTTATTACGAGGCTGGGCATACTAAAGTTAAATTAATTATAATTCAAATGAAGAACTAGAAAATAACTTACACGTTGCGATGATGTAATGTGGGGGACGTGTACGATTGCATACAGCTATGACTACGAGGAGAAAAAAGAAACAATACCTAATAATAAATAAATACGAAACTAACTGAACCATGATGCTAAACCATAAATAACACGAAATAGACTGTAATTATGAAATAGAACTGTTAGGGAAATAAATACGTAGCTCATTGAGCCTTAGACCAAATGAAAACAACAAACACCTTAAAAGCAAACACTTCTACCTTGTAGCCTACAGTGACACAAATGAATAATGTTTGGTAGAACACATCGATGAACAACCTTACTGAAATAATGAAATGGTTTCGCTTGGCGATGTTTGCGAGAGATGAAACTGTGGTTCGAACACAGACTACGACGACTCCTACGGGTCGCGTCTCCTACTTTGTAGTGTGCTTTATTTGAACCTGTCGCACACGACCAACTAACATGAAATATCTCCAGATCAGTCTAAGTTCAGCAGCACAATTTTTTAAGTTATCATAGTATTAGAGATTAGGTGCTATCAATTAATTTTAAAAGGACTGCTGATCGAAAATACTGAAATAAAAGAATTAATTCAAATATTAGGAGTCTATACAAAATGATAAAATAAAATTATACAAAAATAAATATAACATTATTAGTATTCCAAATATAGTACGAAGTTGACAAAGGATTTTGAAGAATGAATTTACAAAAAGTCGTTAATAAATGATGTACAGATAAAATTAATCAGTTTTTACTTGAAATTTTCCTAAAAGTTCATTACAACAAAATACGTTTTTTAAGGACGTTTAGTAACGAAACAATCATAGAACGACGATCGTACTGGCCAACAACAAATATTCGCGTAAAGGAATCCACGACTGTTATCCCTATATCTATATACATAAAAATGAAAGGTGACTGATTGACTGACTGACTGACTGACTGACATATCAAACTGCAGCTCAAACCACCGGACCTAGAATCGTGAAATTTTTTGTGGGGGTTCCCTTCAGGTCGTAGGCGAGCACTAAGAAGGGATTTTTCTAAATTCGACCTCTAAGGGGGTGAAAAGGGGTGAAATGTGTTTCCGAAGAAACGTCGATAGAGCTCGAACCCGACGGCCTATCATCGTGATTTTTACTTTAATAGGACACTCGTAAAAATGCATATT
>PNEQ01093369.1:0-70473 GCA_003012365.1 Medauroidea extradentata | reverse complement strand
ACTGTTAAAATTTATTTTCATTGTTTTACGGAGAAGTGCTGGTAAAAAATTCCCCAGAAGTGTCCGTTAATTTACGGAAGACAACTAGCTCCACTTATGGAAATTCGCATATTTATGTGACTTCTTTAGGATGCAGGCGCAATAATGCGTTCGGTTATTTATTTAGTTTCTTCTCGCAGTTTGACATATGTTTAATTAATGACACATAATTATGTATAGCTGTGTTACAAAATAATGTTTCCGTTAATTATACAGACGTTTCCGTAAGATTGTCCGTAAATTCACGGAAATTTTTAACAGTGAAGTGGCCAACGTCACGTGATGGTTAAGAGGTTGATATCAATAACAAAGCGTAAACAGAACTGCGATTTTTTTTACCGTTGTACATGTCAGTTGGTATCATTAAGAAATTTGGGCGACTCTAGCTGCGGCCTTCAGAGCCAATGAGGGGTAAACAATGTGAACATGGAGCGGCAGTGGAAATGAAGGGCCATAACTCGAAGACCTGCGACATCTCCCAACAGGATCCCCACACGCTGAGAGAAATAAATTGTTGAGACGATTAGGATTTAGTCATGTCAACAAAATAAATGTTTAAATAGTGCCAAATAAATGCTGTGCTGCTGGTACAAAATCATTTTGTTTATATTATTTGGTAACAAGAAACGCACAATATTTGGTTGCTTGTTTATTATGCTGTTTGAATAGTTCATACAAATTGTATTTTAGTGACCCTTAAAAGTCTGAGCACACTGTAAATAAAAAAAAACTGAAACGCTAAAAGTTAAACAATTAAAAAAGAATACCTAATTGCATTGACAGACTCTCGAACCCCGAATCTAACAAGAACCCTGTGCTCACTCATTAACAACCCCGGCCATTTCAAATTTACACACTTACTAGGTTGATTTAGTATATATTCATTTCATTTATTTGCTCATGTTTTACATTCAGTTTATTTCCTTTCACCTGAAATAATTTTATGCAGTTGGTTTTTGCCATTACTAAGAATTCATAACTATAGTGACATGAACTGCACATACACAGAACTATCAACATAACTCTCGACACGTACTCAACTTGACCGACACAAATTCCAAGATTAGCAACTGTAAACATCCAATTAATTTGTTAGAGAAATATCTGTTTATTCTGAGCTAAACACAAGTTCAAACAAACCCATACTTAGTGATTACAACTAAATGTTTCTCTCAGTTCATAGTTTGTTGTTCAACCAAACACATTTTCGTTCAACTTAACACAGTTTTCTTCGAAAACCATAACCAACTATAGTACAAGTAACTCATTTCACATTTGGAGAAATTCTTTGCTGTTGTAGGCCTACTGGTTAAGATAAATAGTAAAGATGTTACAAATTACAAAATCATAGGGTAATCAAATAAGAGCATGTTTGCAGCGAGCAAAGTAAACCCAGTAATGTGTTTGATGCCGTGAAATAAATATATTTTTAAAATTTACACAGCTCAAACTTCATACAAGTAAGTATTGTTCACATCAAGAAAATATAACGTAAACGAGTATACTTGGTGCTGACAGCCAGACATTTCCCTCAATTGATGCGAAAATTCGGGGATTGAACCAGAATCGCCTTGCTGGGGGAGCTCTCTAGTCACTCGAATGTTTATCAGCCGGCATCAAGTTTTTAGCTAACCTCAGAATCATTACATAAAATTTGTATGTTTTCTCGGATATTGGTGAATCTGAAGCTTTCTCACTAAAAGGACTCAGTTATGTCTTGCTATTTTCATTCCTTACCCATGGCCACAATTCACGTAAACGTTTACGAAAGGGTGGCAACCCTTATTTTACCAATTAAGTTGAAAATGCAGTATACCAAAATAATGTTTTGCATATTAAAGTTATTAATAATTTGGGCATGCTTACAAAATACTTCACAAGAGCTTTCCTACCTTGTGAATTATTTCATGGAATTCGTTGGCAGACATTTTCTAAGTTTGTTGCAGATGTGCTTACTTCGTGTATGTTTTCTAATGTCTTTAAACGTTTTATACAGCGCATCGAGAGTCTTGAATATGTTTTCGTACCAAAATGCCTCAAACAGGGATCTCCACATAATAAAAGTTTCATACACAAATAGTTCTATTCTAAAGTCATCACTATATTGCTGCCGACATTATTTATTATTCTCCAGGTTAGATAGACTTATCTGTGAGTTAAATAAATTTTTTCATCTGCTTTTCTGTTTTAATTTTGTATTTAACTTCTTACAGTAAGTCTTTCGCGGAAGATATCTTACTTCTTGTGGATACTGACTAAATATAATCCAAATAAATGGTTAATTGAGCGTTCTGTGTTCATGTAATTTTTGTTCGCTCGTTTGGTTTTGTTCCTACATTTGTATTTATCTGAATAGGGTGTGTGTACTGTTCATCCGTATTTGGCATTGATAAATTAGTTAAGTATAATAGCGCTACTGACTATATTTCCGTTGCAAATATCATGTGTACATGTAAATTTTTTGTTTGTTTATAATACAATACCATATTTTTAAAAATAGTTTTCTGTGTATCTGTGTTTTTCTTTAGCATATTTGTCGACTTCACTTCACTGCCAGGTGAAACAAGTGTGTGTGTGTTTAATTCAGGCGAGAGTTTGTTCTAAACATATGTACAGTATATCATATTTCCTGAACATAACGCATGTAGCAAAATACAAAATTGCCATAAAGGAATATAGTTGTGTGACAGGCTGGAAAATAGAAGTCCACTGTCTGACTACACCCTGGCACCATGGCTGGATGAAAAGTTATAAAGCATTGCCAGTTGTAATTAGGTCATTGGAAGGTAGAAATTTAAAAAACGCATATGGCGTGCCACGTGTAAACCGTGAGCAAAGTACGGACTCTTTTTATAACCCTCAACGTTTCTGGTGTACACCATAACCGGCAAGGCCTAGTGATACTATTTCTAAAATAGGCTGCTTATAACCCAAGTCAGTTGAAAACATCTGTTTTTTTAGGCCAGCAGGGCTATTAGTAAACAAACTGATGACCGATCCATGGGTTGCTAGCTGTGTCGGCGGAATGTATTAATTTGGCCCAGAATTTTCATTTCAATAGCTTTTACGAGAAACAATTTTAAAAAAATTGTAACCGATATTGTAAAGTCGTTCTGACCGTCTTGTTAAAAATCTTTTTAATTGTGTTGCTCAAATTTTTCTGAAGACATAAATTGTTATAATTTTTCGTACTTATTGAACAGTAAGTGCGACTGCCGGGCGTATGTAATGCCTCTAAGGCCCTCAAATGACGTGCAGTCCCTTTGTTGAATACGTTTTCCTATGAATATCCTTCTATAAGAAAATAGAACACACGTTCATTTTGCCATGGAAAACAAGGATGGTGACTCTGGGGCTGAGATGTTTCCATGCCTGTTAAAAAAAATTAACCCCTACAAAACTACAGAAATTAAATTTATGGGCCGAAACTTCCCAGTCCGTGAAATGCGTTGCAGTGTGTTACAGGAAATCATATAGTTACTAAACTATTAAACGCTCTTCATCGATTTTGTGCGTTAAACAAATAAAATTGTAGGTAGTTACGTTTTTTTACCATAGCCTACTATGCCTTGATTTGAAATCGTCTTTGTAGTTAGAAATGAAGTATATCGTCGCTGGTGTAGAAATGTTGGCTTTATGCGTACAGTGAAAGACAATACATTTATAAAACTCAGTGTATACCTAACAGTAAACTGTAAATGAAGAATAGTTGTCTGAAAATCTGACCTCTTATTTTACTTCCTTGAAAAAATTAGTTGGCTGAGTTTAATTGCTTTGTGTTTCATAAGTACCATTAACGAGTGTACCGTATGGATTTAATAAGCCACGGCAACGCTGTAAAAGAAAAATTGTCCTTGCATCCTTTGATAACGTGTAACATGATACGAGCTTCTCCCGTGGCACTGCCAGCACTGCCGGCATGACTACGCGGCGCAGACGCAGGGCTTCAGTCAAGCAATACAGTGGGGGAAAAGGAGTTGACTTCCGCGCGCAAACTCTACGAAATAGTGCATGCAAACGCTGCGTCGCGGATTTGAATCACACCAGTCGCATCTCCCCTTTCACCTTAACATTGTGATCTTCCGCGATGATGAGGGGTGACACGAGGTGAGTATTGAGCAGTGCCGAATGAAGGGACTTGGGAAACGGGAGATCACCGATAAAACCTGCCGACCAACACCATCGTCCTGTACATTCCAACCCCGCCGGGAATCGAACCCTTATCGCATTGGTGGGAGGCGAATGGTCTGACCAATCGGCCACCGCGGCCCCGAATCTAGTATGACCTTCACAAGAAACAGAGTGTCTACAAGTAGATATAACAGATATTTTACTTTCGCATGGCTGAATAAAATAAAATTTTAACACGTTTATTAAAATCTGAAAGACTGAAACGCCTGTAGGCCAACATCAGCATCCACAACTTCCTCTATTTTCGAATATGGGAGGCGAGTCATCTCATCGCTATGCTACTGCAGTCACTAAGTATGTTGAGGTGGAGGTGTGGAGGAGGAGGAGGAAAAGGAAAAGGAGGAATAGTAGGAGAGAAGATGAAAAAGGAAGAAAGAAATAATAGAAACACATCCTAGATACGACTTTTGAAGACCGAGTTCGTAAAACAAACTCTGATCACGGTTACTTCACGTGCTCTTTCTCACTTCAGCCTAGCTATAGAAAAATGTTTATATTAGTCATAAACGTTTCTGATTTATAGTAGTAAGCAATGGGAAATAGTTTTCATGTTAAAAATACATACGATATTTTATTGCGAAACGGATAAATCATGACTAATCAAGTTTTAAAAAATAGGCATAGATTTTCAAGGGTTATTTTGTATATAGCCTACGTGTAGTATATCAATTTTACAAAATAAAATTAGTGTATAAAATATTAGGGTTTTATGTTTAATTGGTTGGGACTATTGAACAAATGTTGATGGTCAAAAACATGAAAAGTATCACAGTATGCGCTACATACAAATTTATCTGAATTAAAAAATAAACACTTAAACTATAGGCTTTAAAGCTGGAAGTAATACTTATGCAAATAGCTATGTTCGGTAGGAAAATACAGTATTTTTGTTTGTTGCCTAGAGTTAATTTTATGACAAGAACTCTACTTAATTGACTAAACAATTTTTGTGACTTATCCAAATTAATACTGCAGATGTCAAGACAAGGTTGTGTAGACAAACAACAAATTGATGGGAAACTTATAAGACATGTTGGCAAAAATATTACAATCAAATATTAAAATAATAAATTCATTATAGAAGAAAAGTAACAATAAAAAAATAAAAATTATGTATATAACTAGGTTGAAACGATTGAAGGGAGAAGTAGTACTGGCGTATTAAAGGGGGCAGCAGTTAGGTATGCAAGCAAAGACCCTCATGTGAGAGAAAAAGGATTTTATTGCATACTTTAAGAAATATGATTTAAACATAAATAATACTATCGAATTATTGAACACAATTGAAATATAATTTAGCTAAAACAAATAAGTATATAAGTAAATAAAATATTACAGTGTTAATACATCTGTGAATATTTTATGGAACTCTCTATGTCAGATGGTCTTGTGGGAAATGAGGGAGGAAAATGTTTAATTAATCGAATCGGAAACCAGTAAAGGTACATAAGAAAAATGTTATAACATAAGTAAACTATGAATTTCAGTTAAAATAAAATAATTGTAGATTTATATTATTTTTAAACATATAGTAATATATTGAAAGTTAAATTTGTTTAAAAACATTTTTTAAATATAATAATAATGCAACAATAAATACTTGAAAATTAAAAATGAAAATGGAATGTGTTTGAAGTAGGTGCTCAGTACTAACATCAGTCCTGACACTAGAGCAGCGGGGTCATCTAGTCGCTTGCGACATCTTATGAATGCATGTTTTAGCACATCGAGTGAGGTGAATGTTTGTAGAATTGGTGGGAAATTTGGAGAAAGTTTTAAGGGAAAAATTTATATTTACAAAAAAAAAATTAGGAGAAAATGGCTTTAACGGAACATTCCGAGTCATACGGGTGCGTTCGGCTACATCTACCATCAATGTACCAAGCTCCGGTAACACGAAAGCCCTTGTCTCAGAAGGGGAAAAATCATACAACGTAGGATACTGGCATTTCGTGAGCTTAGTACAATATATTTGACATAAAACTAATTACGATCGCAATTTTAAAACTTTCAGTATTTCTCAGCAAGACCAGGTGAAACCAGTATAAATTATGTTACTTAAATGGAAAACTATGAAAAAATATCCAACCAAAATAAGGGCTTCAACTACTGATACACTAAAATATTATTAGTTACCAGTTTTTACGTTTTTGTAAAAATGCTGATATAGTTAAATGGTTAACATTTAATAAATATATTTTGTTAGTTACCAAATAAAAAATTTTAATATCAGAAAACCATTTATAAAACTTAATTTAAAATTTGTGGTGGTTTAGACACATTAAAATATCCATTAATAAATAAAAAACATAATAGTGTTAAATTACTATTCACCTTTAAATTCTTCAGGAGATAGCTATGTGAACAAAAAGATAGATATAATTACCGAAATTTAAACAAGATTTACCAAAACAATGAGACGAAATTCACAAACCGACATCAATACAAAAATTAAATTCAAATGTAATGAAAGGTGTGGGCTTCTATTTTGGAGTTATCACATATTTATACACAGGATACGCAAGTTTTGTTGCAGTTACTTTTTTGTTTCAAGTTTGCGAATATAACCTGGTAACTATTTTGTTTTCATTGCTGTCCTCTGACGAATTTTAGGTTAAACACTGATTTGGAAATATAATTTTTTACTTTGTAAGGGATCACGTAATTTTTTAAATTAAAATTTTATTTGTGATTGTTTAACTTAATAGTTCTATAAATAGTAATAATCATATCTTCTGTAACCAAAATACCGCTATGAACAATACAATACAACTATAAATCGTTTGTAAACTAAGAAGCTAGTGAAACACACTTAGAAACGCTGCAAGATAATGTGGTGCACAAATAATTGGCAGCTTCTCTGTGGTGCATTCTGCAAACGATATAAATAGGAATAATAAATATTCCATTATGTGTCTATAGAATTCTCACACCAATTTGTAAAAGAGCTGGTAACTGTTAAACAGCTGCACAGATTTTCATAACATACAAATAAGAACCATATAGATGAAGCTAGTTTTTAATAAAAAATATAAATCATTGAAATCGGTCCACCCGTTTGGCAGCTACGAAGCCACAGACGGTCACACAGGCAGATAAGTGTCAAACTTGTAGCACCCTTCCTTTTCGGCAGGGGCTTAGACAACAAAACAATACCACGATATTGTGGATACAAATTTATGTATTTATGTGGGGAAATATTAAACCTAGAAAGAATATACGATACATAAACACATTAGAATTCATAACAATGTTTTTTTTGTCGTTTAAATACTTAAACGCATTATGAAAACAAATAATGTAAAATTACTATTTGAATTTGGAAAATATGTTTTCAAAATTTATCCAGCAAACCATGAAAATAGAGAATTGCATAGTATTTTAATTTTTAAACGCCAGCTGAAGCAGTCTGTGAACGTAGTTTAGCACAATAATTTTACAAAAACATGCACACGGTGTAGTGAAAATAAAACCAATAGATTTTTTGATATTTACATAAAACGACAATAGCTAACTTAAGTACAAAATTTAAAACATGTTTTCCTTACAATTCCAGAAACGATTATAAATTATACATATGAACAGCTGTAGCTGTTGCTTGGTCAAATCGTAAGAATGGGAATAATTGCATTATTTAAAAATTATTATATTATTTATTGAATAAAAAAATAAAAACGAATACTCCAAAATACTACCACTCAAAAGCGGAGGATAATACAATCGAGTTTTTTAAATGTTTGTTCCAATGGGAGTTTACAATTAAATTTTATTGGATTGTGGACATACGCCACTGCTCATGTTTAGCTGTTCAAACATGTGTTGAATGACAAAGTACGAAAACGAACAAGGAAAAAAAAACAAATGTAAAACGCACACAAAAATATAAAAAAAGCAAGCTCAGAGGACTTCTGTCAATTTTTTTTTTTTTTTTTTTTTCAGGCTGAGACGGGGATAGATCGCAATCCCCGAAACGTTGCAGTTTTTCGTTGGTTTTAACTTGTGTTGTGTTATCTATTGTCTTGTGTTTGTTGACCACTGTTAACTCTTTTTCGTCTATTTCCATCTTGTTTCATATTGGGAATCTTGTTCTATATTTGTGTCTGTCTTTTGTGTATATCTTCTGTGTCTGGTCGTTGTGTCGATATTCGACTGAATTCCATTTCTAGAATTCTTTGTTGACTAATATAACTTTTATTTAGAAAAAAATTACAGAATTCCTTATGGATTGCTTTTTTTATATTTTTGTGTGCGTTTTATATTGTTTTTTTTTTGTTCGTTTTCGTACATTGTCATTCAACACAGGTTTAATCAGCTAAACATGAGCAATGACGTATGTCCACAATCGAATAAAATTTAATTGATAATACAATCATTCTTAAAATTAAATAACAATAGAAAAAACTATTGATAAGTTTGTCAAACAATTAACTATAAAAACCTTTACAAATTAAAATAAGAAATTTTAATGAAAAATATGATAAAAAAATGTTTCATATTATTGGCCCTAGAAACAGATCCCCGAAAATTTAGCATATTATGTTACACCTAAAGAGAGTAACAAAAATAATAACAAAGTACCCTCCTGTAATGTTGAACACAAAATGAAAAACAATTCACCAATAACTGATTTTATATATAATATGAAGTGATAATTAGTAATATTATACCTGGTTGAAATGGTAAAACAAGAAAAAACTAGGTTAAGAAGTAATTAAAACAACATAAAGGTTAAAAAACACCCTCTTACTTTCAGCCAACCCTGCCGATTTTAAAAATCAAAGATGGTCTACAAAACATAGTTTAAAAATGTACTCTTTTTTTCAATTCCGATAATAAAGAATTATGTAAGAAAGTAAAATGTGAGTTTAAAAATATATTTTTCCTTATGACGACGTACCCAAAAAATTATATTTTCCAAGTTAACGAAACATTTAAATGTCGGTTATAAACATTTTACACAGGAAATAATCACGACTTATAAGGCAATAGCGATATTTTTAATTTTGTAAAAAGCCAAATATTACTAATATTTCTACATCATCTCGAAAGGCTCAGAGGGATAAAGGCACACATTTGTTAAGAACCTAGTTACTGTAGGAATAGTAAAAACTAAACACGACTGATTTAGTATATAATATTAAATATAGACGAATTGACACAATTTTGCAAATATGAAATAACAACTTTCAACAAGAATGAACGTATTTGAAACTGAAGATTCTAGCTGGTGTTTGGAAGGAGCAACTGATGTTAACTTGGCCATAAATAGCCATGTACCAATAAGAGGATCTTCTTATATTGGTTTGCGAGAAAATATTAAAACTAAAAGAACCGTGTTTTAATGTAAAAAATTATGACCAAACTTACAAAATCCTTGGACAATAAAAACCGTCATCTTTACCAGTATAAAAAGGTCTAGAACGAATAAGACAAAACACTTATAATTAAGCGTACACAGTCAAAATAAATCACATGCTAAAAACTGAAAAATAAATTGACGATTCCATAAATGTTTATTCTTATCAAAAAAGTAGTATAGGAAATTCATTACAATATATTTTAAAAATTCACAAAACTACTTAACTGAAGATAATCACAAAAGATTTGACTGTGAAAAAAATTGGTAGTGGTGAGGTGAGAGGGTTTTGTGGCTCTTTAACGGTGAGGTCATAAGAGCCGACTGAAAAAAATGTTGAAATATCAAGACTATCTGATATGTACCAAAATAAACACTAAACAAAAAATATTAAATAGTTCTAATGCGTAGAGATAATGTAAATACATTTCAATTAAAACTAATCTATTAGCAAAATACAATGAAATACCAACTACATGAAGCATCCTACTGTAATTGTGTTACTTCATGTGGACGTTATAATTAGGCTGATATATATATATATATATATTTATTTATTTATGGCAATTGTTTAATACGTTTTCTTTTAAATAACAGAAACCGAATGAAAGTGTTAAATAGAATTTCCCCATAACTATTCAAGTGCTATTTCTCCCATCAATCTTGTAGTATGCATAATTTTTAATATTATTTTTCTACTATAATGTATTAATTTTTTTTTGTATTTCATTACAATATTTATGCTTACGTGTCTTATATTTTTTTCAATAATTTAATGTTTCTCTCTACAACCTTGCTCAGACGTCTGCCGTATTGATTTCGATAATTCTGAAATATAATTATTAAATTCAATTAAGCATAATTGTTGTTATATAATTATCCAAGGCCACATACCAATACACTGACTTCTTCCCGCTAAACATAGTTAGTTGCGTAAGAATCACTTCAGTCTTAAAAACTTACAATTCAATGCTTCTTTAATTTCAGATAATATTTATGTACCATATACTACTATTCCGTTCATATGTGTTTGTTCATCAACGTTTGTTCAACTATTCCCAAAAAATTATACATAAAATTAAAAAAGTATGTTCTCTTAAAAAATCGCCGTGTTTTAGTATAATCCATAAATTCCACGCGTATAGAAATTAAATGTATAAGAACTAGCATGCGGCATATGGTCATTCGGAATTAAGTGAGCACGAAATATTTAACCTTGAGAAAAAAATCACTGGCCATTGCTGCGTATAATTCAACATTGACAACAGTTACACTATTGATGGAAACAGTTGGCGGCGAATTATGGCATGTAGTTTCATGCATTTTATATTTAAATACAACATTACTGAAAGAACATTAAATGGAATCGAACTCTCCGTATTTAATTTACTTCATAATATTTATTTATGAAATTATTGACATACCTACTGACTGTATAATTTTACTTATTTAGCGCCAGCAGAAAGTAATGCATCCGGGCCGTTCAACTTCAAGAGTCGTTAGAGAATTGCGTCTAGCGCTCCACGCTGCTGATGTAGTTCTAAATGTCACCGACAAGTGGCATCAGAGTATGGTTTTCGCCGCTTACCTTGGGAGTGTTGTGTTTGTCCATTGTGCAATACATACAGGTTTCTGATAAAACACATTCAAAAGTATTAGAAATGACTGTTTCCTCACTGGTAATCTGTAAGTTGTTATTTGTTACGATCGCCAATATGAGTTTCATGATTTAGAAACAGCAATTTTTTGTTGTTTCACACACTAATAAAATACGTTGTTTTTGTTGAGTGCGTCGTCGTTCATGGCCTTATAACGGAATGGAATTTGAATTCTTAATTTGCGTGAGTCAATTTTAATGTGTACATATTTACGAGATTCGTAACGGCAATAGTGCGGGTGGTATAAATTAGAGTCGATGCACAGAAACCATCATTAAAAGACGCTAACTCGCAGGTATACATAACTAAGACTATTATTGGTTATAAATTGTATTCAGTGCCGGTGTATTTAACGAGTAGATATTTTTGATAACATTTTCAGGCCAGTGTAATGTAGATGTAAACATTGTACAAGATTATGTAAATTAATGCACGTGGTAATATTTATGTTTGCATGCGGCGGAAAGATGTAAACTGGCAGAAAATAGAAATTAATCAGGGCTTTTTTAATGCTCACTTTATCCCGAAACCTCTCGTCTCCCACCAAGGCGATCCGGGTTCGATTCCCGGCGGGGTCGGTCTCCGGATTTTCGCATGTGGGAATCGTGCCGGACGATGCCGCTGGTCAGCAGGTTTTCTCGAGGATCTCCCGTTTCCCCCGCCCATTCATTCCGGCGCTGCTCCATACACACATCATGTCACCCCTCACCAGCGATAGAGATCTCGATGTTGAGCGCAGACCAAAATCTCTCACTCACTCACTTTATCCCGAATCACATGTAGTAATAATAGGTAAATAATGCGCAGCATGTTTGTGTGAAACTTAGTGAATAATTTAATAACAGCATAAGCAGGGCGATTATAAGTCTATAAATTAACGCATACAATAGTAATTTAGAAGAGAACGGATGTTTAAATTATTTATTTCCGGCTAAGTTGCCATGCAACACCGTCCATTTCGGCAGTATCTATTGCCATACAACTTTACCATTGCAAATTCCTTACAAAAATTTCTTACGTAATACTTCTGATAGTCACGGAAACACAAATAAGAATTATCGAACTCTTAACTGCTGGACAGTGCTAAAATTTCACTTAAATCGGCACCGGTGTACTCCAGTTGTGAGGCATCTAAACTCGGATGTTGAGAAAATCGTCTCTATTGCAGAGGGATACAGCAAATTAACTTGATTTAAAATTTGGAGAAAACAATATTCATATCAAAACGAACAATAACTAACGGATATAAGTAGTATGTACGTGTTCACGTGTTGCTTTTGACACAGGATAAGGCATGTGTGGCGAGGTGCCATTGATAACTTAATTCGGCTGCAATTTCCCCTTTACTTTCTCAAATGCTTAAATTTCCCCATTTTTTTTTCTTTCATAAACAGCCAGAATTTTAAGTTTTTTCTTCTTTTCAAATTTCCTATTTTCTCTACATCTCCAGATGTTTCGAAACCAGAATGACACTGACGTCTTATCAAAGCAGTTCATGGGTCAGGCTCAAGCATACACTGAACATAAATATATTTAATCACTTAATTTATTTGTTATTATTTTTAGTATGATATTTTAAAAATATTTTATCAATATTATTTTAACGAACTTCATACATTAATTTAACTTAATGTTATTTTATATATTGATGTTTGAATTATTAAATTGCGTTACATATTTTTTTAAATGTATGTTTGAATTTACTACGTCGTTTTAATTTCCTTATTAATTTTTTATATATTTTAATATTTTTCATTCATCTGTTTATTAATTTGTTGTTGTTACTCAGACTCCCGATGCCTACCTGCCTGAAAATTACTACGATTCTTATGATCTTCCTTAACTTGCATGCTGAATCATGGGTTTAAGCGCGCTCAACCGGCTGTCTAGGACTACCGACATCATCCGACAATATCACGTCTGTACTCTACTATGAGCAGTTACGTTCCAGGACGAGACTCGTGGCGAAGGAATTGTTGCCAGTGTTCCCACCATGCAGCGCTGCAATTTCTGCCTTAAGAAGCTTGTAAAAATTCTGAAATGTAATGCAGGTGAGCCAAAATTTCAAGTTTTTCGTTTTCAGAATATTACCCTAGTTAAGTTTACCAGTGCTCGAAATTTCAAATGATGACTTCGTGGTCAACTACTAAAACTAATATTATACTTGAATACAAACGTAATTCGTATAAAGAATGCACTGTGAATGAATATTTATCATTTGGATAATTTTTTGTGGGCTGTTTTTTGAATTCCAATTCCCGTAATTTTAAAACCTTGGATAGCATTGCAAGGGTTAACATATCCTGGTAATGGACAAATGTTGGTGACGTGACTGAGATTACCTACCTTACTCCAGCGAGTGATTTTTCATAAGCGCCTCTAGAGTGTGGTGTGACGAATTGAATTGGTTTCGTCGCGCCACAAGAGGAAATTGTGCAAACAAATAACTAAAAATGGCCTCTCCGCAGGTTGCATTTTGAAATCAAGAAACGTAGTTCGATAGGGAATTTAAAGGTGCATGAATTTAACGACTTGAGAGTGAGTGGTAGATAAATAAACGCTGAAAAAACAAATTGATTTCTACGCTTTTTTCGAAGCCAGTATGGATAAAATACTGAATGACAATCCTAGATAATGGTATTTGCCAACTTCCTTAGTAAATATTTATCCAGAATTACTAATTCGTTACGCGTGATCTCTTGCGCCGCAGTTAAATTGCACGAGGTTCCGGCGTCAGAGATTGTGCCTCAGAAGTTCGTAACACTGGAATCAATTTTGTTTAAAACATTGGCTAAAACTATTGTTTAGGATTGCTAATGTTTACATTTCGCCAATTGGCTTCAATAAACCTACAGTTATATATTAATGCTTTTAGCGTTGAATCATGTACCACGCCCTCTTAAGGAGGAAGCATGTAGAGGGAGAAGATTGTTTAGTAATATAAATACTGGGCAGCTGCATCAGAGATGAAGAAAAATTGCTCCTCGTACGTCTTGTAAATAAGATAAGTATTTGGGTTTGGAACTCTGTTTCAGTTTGAGGGAAACGGATTAGAATCCTGCGCTATTAATTTGAGGTTTTTCCTATGTAGAATTTGTTATTTTTTTCCACATGAAACTTCTATAGTTCTGTAATTTCCCTTGAGGAAATTAAAATTTAAATGGCTCTCTAGCAAAACAATAAATTATGTAAACCAAAATTTTTTTTACAAAGAAAGATATGTTTTTTATGGGAGTATACGATTGTTTAAAACTTTTTTACTTAAAGCCTAGCGTATCTAGTCGCTATATGTAAGAAGTCAGGTATACATGTATCGAAAGTAAGTGAAAAATGAAGGTAAATGCATAAATCTTGTGGATGCATTTTGGATGGGTAACCGAAATGTTTATGAAATTGAGAAATTTAAAATTAAATTTTATATAATTATTTTATAAAAATATTAATTCTTTGCGTAGTTAAGCCTACTTAATTACTTACCTAAATCTATAAATTTGTTTTTCTAGCAAGCATAGTGATGTAGTTTCATGGATTTCATTTCAGTTTTGCTATATTTAAAGACAGGGACGATTCGCGGGTTAACTAGACTTTAGGCTAGCCTCCAAGAATGTGTATGTACTCACGCAATACTAGAGCTGTTCACTGGCTGCATGCTGACACGGTAACAGCACATGATTGGGCTTGCATGTATTTGCTTCTTTATTATTTACTCATCGCCCTCCAGGAGGTGACAAATAAGTCAAGGTACAGTTGCAAAATTGGCACGAAGTTAATGTTGTCGAGTTCTACTTTCAGCCCAAAATAAAACGCGAAATATTCCGATCTCTAGCTACACTCATTTGTGACGTCTTGGAAAATTTTTATAGGTATTACTACAAGCAAGATGTTATAATACTGCGTTTGCTAGTAGCAGGAGAATTCAATACCTATCCTCAGTTTTGTAAACTCATTTATCATTAATTATTATTTTTTTTGTAACCAATAAATTTTCGGTCTCCAAGAATCAATTAAAGTTTCTGGTAAATTAATTACTTATTGATTAAGTTTACATTTCTATTTTCTAACTCAGACTTCAAAGTCGTTACAAGGATATGTTTCCAGTATTTCTTTCTTGTTTCTCCATCTTCTCTCTTTCTAATCCTTCCCCCTCCACTACACCTCTATCCTAACCTTCTCAGGGACTGCAGTTGCATATCGGTGAGATGATTCGCCTCCCATATTCGAAAATTGATGAAGTCGTGCATATTGCTGTTGCCTACAGGCGTTAAAGTCATCCAGAATTTTATAAACGCGTTAAAATTGTATTGTTATCAGTCATTCGGCAATAAAACAATTTTGATATTGATCTGTGGCCGCTTTTCATTCTTGTGCAGGTCATACAAGATTCACTCTTGTCACTATTTGCAAGACTTGGAATTTTATTTGCTACTCGTAGGCGATTTTCAAAATAAACCAGGAGGCCTATGTTGGAAAATACAGAGCGAGCGTTCGTGTACGAGCTGTTTCGAATTGTCAGATTCGCATACGAACTGGCCAACTTGATAAGATGTATGCTCCACTGTCTTGAACTCGTATACGAAATAAGCGTACGAAGAGAGCACCTTTGGTCGACAAGATGGCGGCTATTCGAATGTCTATCTCGAATTACAAAATATGGGTTTCCGTGATAATTAGGGGATTTAAAATGTTAATCAGTAGTATAACAGAATTTTAATATTAGCAGAAACAACGTTAGTGTGACTAGATTGATCAAACACAAAAGGAAATGTCGTAATAATTGAACAACAGGATTTTGCACCATACATACAATAAATATTATATTTTTGGACACTATATGGTGTAGTAATAGTAGCGCAATGATAGTGTGCTTGCCCAACTATTCGGGTTCGGTGCTCCCCTAGATTAATATATTTTTATTTCAATAAATGCATTAATAATTTCATTCTAGAATAATAGCTCTACGAAATATCAATTTATTTTACGGAATTTGCTGTTTCAGATGTAGTAAAACGAATCTGTTTCTTCCGTTTCTAGAGACGAAGAAACCAATGTCGCATATGTAGGCGCATATGAATTACACCTCATAAATATTTAGCTGCACTTCTCTGGTAAATGACATTAATTAATACCATATTTTCTTAGACCAAAATGTAATTATTAAAATAAATAACATATATTTGAACGTAAAGAGCTATTCTTTCCTGTTAGGTGGGTCAAATAAAAATACTTTTTAGTAAAGCTAACGAAACGAAGGCTTCAAGAAACTAATGCTTAAAAGATACATAGTTTTAACCTATAATAATATAGTTATGTTAATGATTTCATGTAATTAATTTGAGGCAGTTTAATTAATTTAGAGCAAATTTTGTTGAATTTTATGTAAGAGGTCAAGTACTTACCTACTGCTAACATGTATAATTTTTTTGTCTCAGTATTTTACTCAAATAAAATGAACCACCCGCATTAATTGTTTTAACAGCCGTCACAATTATAAAATGTTACGAGAACTTTATTCTCGGGTTTGTATATAATGAGCAAAGAAAATTTAAAAAAAAAAAAAATTGTCTGGTAATTTACCATTTTTCAAAACATCTTTGCATGTTAAACTTTACGTGATTCAACAGCGTATGTTTAAATTTTATTTTACTTTGTTACAACTGTTCACAGACAGACGAATAACAAAATGTATATGAATACACAAATAATGTAAAAAAAAACCTCTGTATGTAGATACAGTTATGGAACCTAGCACCCAGTTATCTTTTCCTACGATCAATTACCCTCTCTTTATATAATGTTTTTTCTTTTTTACTGTGCTGTCTGTATATTAGTGCATTTTGTAAATAATTTACTGAGTTTTTTGAAGGCACAAGTTTGTATGTTTCAGTCAATCGCAAAAATTTCCGACTCATAACGTGCAATGTGAGTGGGCTTTAACTAAAAATTTTTAGCATATTAATTTTAATGTAGCTTATGCAGAATTAATAAATATAGTAATATTTAGTGATTAAGAGCATGTAATTTTTTTTTCGTAAACTAAACATGGTATTGCAAAAGAGCTTACTTATAAGGTCAACTATGTCACCAGTTTAGTAATGCTAATCATTTTCAAATCTCGTTCGGTCCATATGACAATGTTAATACTAAGACCATTCCCAAGCTTACAGTTAATTTTCCAAACATTGTTAGCACCATAAAAGTAATTCCACAAGTTGAAGTGAAACTGGGAACGTTATCAGTAAACACTTTAGTAGATTCAAGATCTGTGCGAACCCTTATTTCTGCTAAATTGTTTGAGAAATTAAGAGCATTAAAATTAATTAAAATGTGATGTTCAGTGCTACACAGCATCTAAAGAACACTTGCGTATCGTGTGTTGTGCAACCTTAAAATTGAAAATTCAATATTTCTTGGTCACAAAACGCCTCGTTTCTTAACAGCTCGGTTTGGACTTTATTTTGGGTGCTGATTTTATGTCCAATACAGGACTTATTTTAGATATGCAGGCCGAGCATATTATTTTTTAATTTTCTCCAGATGTGAACATTGTTATTGCCAACTGTAAAATAATTCAAAATGTGCCTAAGGTTCAAGCTGATGAAAATCAGATCTCTGAGTTAGGAAAACATTTGTCATTTGAGCAGCATGCTGAAATTGAAAAACTTTGTAAAGTTTTCCTAATGTTTTGACATCTGAAATAGGTGTTACAAAATTACTTGAATACCAACTCAAATTAATGAATAATCATGTGTCAAAAGTCATCCTTATAAATTAGCCCCCCTCAAATGGAAATTTTATGCACCCAGGTGCAGGATCATATAGACAAAGGTGTCATTGAACAATCTACTTCTCTGTATGTTAGTCCTGCATTCTTGGTCCCTAAACCAAACAATAAACACCGTATGGTTGTTGATTTTCGCAAAGTCAACCAAAAAATTGAAATTGAATCCGTACCTCTTCCAGACCTCCATTCTGCATTTAACTGGTTTGGAAAGGCTAACAATTTTACAACCATTGATTTAAAATGCTGCATATCACCAAATCCATTTAACTGCGGATTCGAAACCCATCACTAGTTTTTGTGATCTGTGGAGCCTTTATCAATTCACATGAGTTCAGTTTGGCTTAGTCACTGGTGCACAAGTACTTACTAGACTTTTAGACATGATCTTCCATGATGTTAAATTTCAATTTGTTTGCAATTACTTAGATGACCTTGTAATTTATTCAGATAATTTGATCAACATTTGAAACATTTATATGAAACATTTTCTCATTTGGAAAAGGCAGGTCTTACCATGAATCCCGCCAAGGTTAAATCTGCAGTTTCCGAAATATAATTTTTAGGTCATAAGATTTCTTCTTCTGGAATTTCTATTGACTCAGAGAGAACTAAAGCCATTAGAAACTCCCCACCCCCAAAAATGCGAAGAATATAGCTAGATTTATTGGCATGATTAAATTTTTTGGTAAATGTATTCCTAGTTTGGCTGAAAATGCAGCAACTTTAAATAAATTAAAAAAGAAAAACACCAAATTCGAGTGGGGTGATGAACAGCAAGAGGCATTTGAAACTTTAAAGTATGATATAATGAATCCGCCAGTTTTCCGTATCCCAGATTTTACAGAACCTTTCATTTTACAAATGGATGCTTCAAACCATGCTCTTGGCGCTGTTTTGTCTCAGGAAGTGGATGGTTGCCGTTTACCTGTGGCCTTTGCATCACATACACTCACTCAACAAAAAAAAAAATCTTCAACCATTTACGAATTAGATTGTTTAGCTGTTGTGTTCGGCATTGATAAATTCCATCAGTACTTAGAGCATGCAGAATTTTTCCTTGAAACCGATAATCAGGCTTTGTCTTGGTTACTTGCACATACAAATCAACTAGGAAAAATTGGACGTTAGGTTGTGAAAATTTCTTCTTTTAAATTCAAAGTTCAACACATAAAAGGCACCCTAAATGTAGTAACTGACGCCTTATCTAGAATGTTCGAAGGCACCAAACCAGAACCTGAAGGTATTCCAGATTTTAATGTTTTAATTAATTTGCCTTTGTCATTTTCTGATCCAAAAGAACATCAAGAAAAGAACAATGATTTGAAAAATATTGTTTCAGAATTAAAATCAGGTGTTGAACATGAATCATATTTTCTTTCGAAAGATGTCTTGTGTTGTAGGTATCGTGACCACAGGAAAAAAGGCTATTTTGCCAAATCATTTGAAACCTATGATATTTGAATATTTCCATAATTCACCTCTTGGTGGGCATTTACGTACTGACAAAACTATTCAGGCTATTCGTCAACAGTTCATTTATAAAGGCATGGATGCTGATATCGCAGAAGGAGTAAAATGTTGTAAAATATACACTCTGAGCGAACCTGCACAAAACACTCGGTTAGGTTTGTTGTCATCTGAAGTATCTGAAAAACCTATGGAAATTTATTTATTGATTTTGCTTGTCCCTTTCCTAGAAGTAAAATGTGTGTTGGTGCATTTTCCAAATTTGTATGGTTAGTACCACTTCGAAAGGCTGATGCATTATCTACAGTCAGAGCAGAGTATTTAAAAATTTTGGCATTCCACTTTCTGTTGTGTCCGATAATGGTTCACAGTTCTCTTCAAGAATTGTTATAAATATGTGTTTTTTCCCACGGCATTCGCCATATTACTTTGTCACCTTACAACCTACCTCCTTCGCATGCGGAGCGTTTCAACCGAAACCTTCGTTCAGCCCTAATTGCTTTTCATGCGACAGACCAAACCAACTGGGGTAAACATCTTTCATGGTTACAAATAGTGTTCAGTTTTGCCAAACATGAATCTCATAAAAACACTCATTTTAATCTGTTGTTCATGGTTTTACCAAATAATTCTTTATCATTTGTGGCAACTTAATGATTTGTTACCTAAGGATCCGACGAACATACGCAACGTTTGGGCAACAGCCCTCAAGAATCTTAAGAGTGATCATTTCAAAAGTAGGGCACATTATAACAAAAATCGTGTTGATAATCCTTTCAAGGTAGGAAACCTTATTTTGTACAAAGCATAGCCAGTCAGTCGCGCATTTGACAAGAAAATGGCAAAAATTTCTTACTGTTGCTTCCTTATGCTAGTCTCTGTTGCTTTGGCTGACTCCAATTCTGGAGCCTATGTTACTGGAGCTCACATGTCTCATTTTAAGAGATTCCATTCTAAACCTTCAACTACCAATGTTTGACCTTTTTACACTGCATAGGAGCTGCAGACCCTATCCGTGTATCCTAAATGTTAATTGTTTTAAAGACTGGTTGGCCAACTGATCAAACAAACACAAATAAAACTAATATCTTATCCATTGACTTTATATAGGCGATCCTGATTTTGATGATCATGGTCTGATCAACCATTGGTCCGAGTCACTTTTGTGGATCAGTTTTGAGATCTCATGTTGTAAAATATCAGGGTTGATAATTCTAAGTTTTTTTGCTTATTATGAATATTGAATCTTCTTTGTGGAATTTGTGTCATGTATTTAATGTGTTGTATAGTGTAAAATATTTGTACATGTGGTGAATCCTAGCTAACCTAGTCTGAAGAATATATTTGGGGAATTTGGTTTTCATTTTTATTTCCTTGTTGTCTAGGGAAATTTTTGGGATTTTGCTATGTTGAGATACTATTCTTCTCCACAGAAATATGAAGTTATTATAACCTTAATTTGGGATGTAAGTCCTGTCCTTTTTGGGAATTAGTTCAGCTCATTTCGGGATTCTCTCCTGTTGATTTCCGGTATTTTGTGGGTTACTGATCTTATATTCTGCTGGGAGCCTACACCAAGCTTATTTTCATCTTATACTTTTACCTTCTTGGACATTGGTTTTATTGAACTCTATATATGTCTTTTGTTTTCAGTTCCTGTGAGAAATTTGGCAACAATTTGGCAGTTTTGTCGTTCATACTTCTGGCAGTAGCCAGTTACTCCTTGGTTGCTGCAGTCACGGTAAATACACTCAATTCAGGTGTTATATTTGAGAGTGATGAACACATTATCTTCTCGGACAGTTAATTCTCAGTCGTACTCAATTTTGATCTGTTAGAATTACATGAGCAATGCTCTCGATTGGACTCTATGATTAATCCAATTTTAGACGTTCACGAACATCATCTGGTTTCAGACAGTGAAAACGCTTTTGAAAAAAAATTTGATTTTGCTATTATCCAGTTGGAAGAAAATTTTACTGCTTTCAAGACAGAAGCTACGTCACTTGTTTCTCTACTTCTCTAGGCAGTTAGACATAAAAGAGGAATATTAGATTTCGGAGGGATAATTCTGAAAACGTTTTTTGTAACTTTAGACAATGATGATTAAGGGCCGATATTATATACGTCTTTAGAATGACAGCCAACTGCTATCCCCATAGAGAAAGCATTGGTGAGCAGTTGGTTGTCATTCGAAAGAGGTCTATAGATTAGAATTTTTGCAACAAAAATTAAATTCTTTGGTTGATGTTCAAGATGGTATTTCTGTGAACTTAGCAACCCATATTGTTTTAATAAAAAATTTGGAAGACTGTCTTATTAATTCTACTAAAGGAATTCAAACTCTTCCTACTAACTATTTGGAACAATATAATGCTTTATTCAAACTTTTTAATACATCTACACATGAAATTTTGGACAAGATTGTAATTATAAGTTTTCATTTGGATCCTAGCACTATGTTACTTAGAGTGAGCGAAGCATTGTCTAGTGCTAGACTAGAACTCTTTGATCTGAAACATGTTATAGAGACCAGTGTTCATCGTAAACAAAGTTCTACTCTTCTAACTTCTAGTAAGTTCTAAAATATTTTGAATCATTCAGCACATTATTCCATTACCTTTAAACATGATTGCCACAGTTATTTTTGAAATTTTGTATTCTTATTATGGTTTTAGGACTGTTCAAGCAGTGGTACATAATTCATCCCTCAATATTGTGGTTAATTTTCCTTTGGCAAATATAAATTTTTTCTTCCAGAGTTACCGCATTTTCACATTTCCTGTGTTCATTCCAAAAGTAACTAAATACATCTTATTGCATGCATCTGAATTTCTAATTGTTAGTCAGGACAGAAAATATTTTGCTCCTGTGAATTCTAAATTTTTTACTTACTGTAAAATTTATGGACTCACCATTTGCCCTTCAGGCTTCCCATTTTACGATGCTCATGTTAATAACTGTGAATTTAATCTGTTTTCTGGTAAATCATACCTCTATTTTTGTGACAAATCTATTGTTAATTTAGAATCATCGTTCCTATTGACAACTAAATCACTTTGGATCTTTGCCACCCTAAGCCCTATTGATGTCACATTTTTATGCACAGCAACTTTGGAACCTTACCCACCTTTTTACTTTTTTAATATCTGGAAGTGGTTTTATTAGCAACGCTACACATTGTGATCTTGTTAGTTCTTTCTTCAAAACCTTTGGACAAATCCATTCTTCCATTCACGTTGATCACCCTTTACCCTTCATACATCTACCCAAATTACCTACTAATCTCACATCATTGCATTTTACGACTTTGCAAAATTTCACCTTGAATGATTCTCTCACTACACAACTAAACTCTATGTTATCTTCCCAGCCGAAAGGCATCAATTTTCGTGATCTCTTACAGTTGCTACATTCTCATCCCTATCACCCTCCAAACCATCTAGGATTTGTTTCTATTGCTGTATCTTGTATTGCTATAATGGGGATATTTGTTATTGTTTTTTGTGTGTTTAAATTTAAGACTTGTGCACAGGTGCAAGCTCCAAAAGCGCCAGCTCAGTGTTCTGAGCATACTGCAGTCATTCACTTGCCTGTTGTTTCTAGTGGGAGTAATTTATGTTGTAGTTGTTTCTATTATTGGTATTTGTTAAGGTCTTGCTGATCTTTGGTGTTACCATGCGAGGCTTACCTCGGGTTCTTGTTTCAGGAAGGAAGTGTGTGCCATTTGGCACTACTTGTAATTTATTATGTAACTATTTTTAATAGTTATAATTTACTTTATGCTCTGGTTTCAGAGTATATAACAAAGTGCCCGTTATCAGTTGTCTTTACTACTTATATATGTGTTTTTTGGTAATCTATTAATGCACATGTATTAGTGGCAATAAAAATTGTATTATAAGGCAGTAATTTTTTGTACACTCTGATGTTACTGTCAGTCAAGACTTATGCTGACCTTTCTTTATTGATGTAAATCCTAACTTATAAACTTTAATTTTTATGAATTAATTTTATTCCAATATGGCCACTTATTTCATTGTCTAAATATTACTCTATAGAGTACGATTGTTATACTCGGCGATTCGACCTATCGAATCGTTAAGTGAAGCGAACACATATTTTTAGTTGTGGACACGTATATCTTTGAAGATATCTGTGGTCTTATTCCTTCTTCTCGGAAACAGCAATCATAGTTGACAGTTGAAAATTTCTGGTGCAGAGTTGGCTTGATTTTCTTTATGACTGTTTTAGACATCCGCCGTCGGCGGTGCCTGTGAGAGCATCACCATGCCGTTTTTATGGCTTTCTGATTCCTGATTAATCCGGGAGTTTCCGCGGGGAACTCTTCTCCAATCCAATGGCCTTTTAGTGGGATTTGTCCCGCCTGCCCTCTACTGTCTGCGATGGTTGAGGCAGCTTAATGTCAATATTTCCTGTTTTTCTATTTTTTTTAATAAGGATCACCGACCTTCAAGTAGCATAAACTTAAAAAAAAAGATTTATTTCACTGGACAATGTAATTAAAAATATCTATATGTTTTAACAAGAGAAATTCAGAAGTTTTGGAACAATAACCTACAAAAAATGTTTACTTAAAATGTTAATTACTAAGTCTATTTAATTTTCTTTAATCGGTGATCCCCTAAAACAAAATAAATACATACATAAAATAATAGTAATTCTTTTTATTGAACAACATCTTGTAAAAATTGTGAAATATTTTGAACAAACATTTATATGGTAATAAACATATTTTTTGTTATTTATTGATGTGGTTTTCTTGTTTCTTGCTCGAAGAGCTTTTAACCATTAAGTTAATGGTTGATCTTATCAATGCTTTCTTATTTTTTGTCCCTTCATTCTTCTAAAACTAAAGTTAATATTTATATTTTGTGAACTAATGATTTACTGTACTGATAACTGATTTATTTAGGTACACGGCCTCACATCTTTAACCTTTTTTTACAATCTCAGTCCAAACAAATACATATCCACTGGATCTACCCTTTAGGTTTACCTCTCTCTAGAGTGCAGATGGTTGTTGGAGGTATGCCTGTGGTATCTCCCAGTTGGTAGCACATCTAGGGATTGAGGGGACCAGAGGGTACGGATCACAGCTTGATCAAAATGTCTCCTTTCGTCATCACTTTGAAATAACATATATTTTTTAAATTTACTAAAGGTGGCAAATCATTTATTTAATTCAATGTTTCAATACATCAAATAAAAACAGTATCCTTATCATGCTTATATAAAAAAGTAACATGCACACTTTGCTATCCCAAGATATGCTGTGCATCCTCTAAATTTGCTCCAACCTTCCCATATGTATATTATTTAATCTAGTAATTATTTGACGATGTCAGCAGCGCACGCCCGTTCAGCTGCTAAATTAACAGCTGGGCTGATTTGACAGGTGGGCAACTGCGGCCATGTCTGGAGCACGTGATCGTCCTCACCACCGAGTAGATCGCCTAACAACCAAGTTTGAACACCAAATACGAGAACACTCGTGTGATGTTTAGAGCACCTGGGTGCTACACGCCACTACATAATTCACTTGGCAAATGGTAACTGTAGAAATTAAGAAAGGAAACTTAAGGACCCATTTTTACTATCTGCTCTATATCATTCTCATTCCAAAAGTCTGTATATTTTTTATGAATTTGGAAAGGCAAGCAACCAAGGTGGTGGGATGCTATTGTTGAGCCCGCCGAAAACTGACGATATGTTTTTTTGGTGTCTTAATTATTTTGCAAATTTTTAATTACTATACTTGTGTGTTTATATTTCCACATTTAATTAGTTCATCATAACATATTTAAAGATTTGTTCTATACCATTTTAGCAGATTGTTTATATTTTTAAAAGCTCTCTAAAATTACATTGGGACTTAATATAAAGGGCAAATGATAGATTGCAACATTTGTCATAATTTTTGTAAATTTTATATTCAGGGTTTGGTTTGTACTTTAGTGTGTAAAAGCAAATTCAACACGCTTGGCGGGAACGCAGGCTTCTGCATCCCATGCCATGCGCCGTGCAGTCATCTTCGCCTAGTCCATGAAGGAGCAAGAAGTATGCGTGGAGTGCGATCTTGTCTTCCTGAGGCCCTTCAACTTTTACGACTAAATCTTTGGTTTTCATTAGTTAATTTAGGTTCACTGGGATTTTTGTCTATTCTTTCGTGGCCACAGGAACTGACACACACCAAGAGGGTAACTTAGACTCCCGCTTAACTTTTCACCAATAAATTCCGTATTTTAACAGCCATAAATTAGCTTATTAAATTTGGTGCTGCTTCGGTGGGGGTGCAACCTCACACAGCCACACCAAACGATCCAAAAATGATCCAATTATTTATAGCATTTCTTCATTGTTTGATATCTTCTTCTTTTACTAAAAAAATATTTATTTCAAAAGCTAATTTAATTTGAGGGCCATCACACTGCCTACCTAATTAATACTAAGAAAAGTTTTAGAATATTTATACCATTTATTCTTCGATAGCTATCGTTTGATCTACGTTATTAATCAAATTGTTATAATTTTAATGCTACTATTATTTTAGACAATTAGTTTTTTGTCTGTATTGGAAAAGTGTTTGGTTTGAGGGGGGGGGGGGTTGTGCATTCCACATGAATGTTGACAAATTCATTATCCCAGCATTTTTCCCTTAAGAGAGCATCGTACATAATTAAACGCTAAAATCATTAATCTATAACTGTAGGTTTCTTGAAGCCAATTTGCGAAAATTAAACAAAAGTAATCCTAGACAATAGTTTTGCCAACGTTTTAAACAAAATTGTTTCTGGTTCTGAGGCACAATCTCTTGACGCCGTAACCTCGTGCATTTTATTACGGCGCAAGAGATAACGCATGACGAATTAGTATTTCTGGATAAATATTTACTTATAATGTTGGCAAATACCATTATGTAGGACTGTCTTTAAGTATGTTATCCATATTGGCTTCGAAAAATGCCTAGAAATCAATTGATTTTTTCAATGTTTATTTATCAATTACGCACTATTAAGTTACCAGAAATAATCAAGTAATGCATATCGGTCGTTTTAACGTCAGTTATAGTTTGATTGTAATACAGAGTTTCCTCCGACTTAGGAATGGTACTGTATAAAATAACTGTTTATATAGCTTCTTACAATACATGGTTCCCTCTAAATATGTATTGATTTTCCAAAATATGCGCATAGTTCGTTTTCAAATATATGTATTTTGTAATTTAATTAACCTGTATACCTAGCTACTAATACCACCTTTTACCAAGCAATGTTGATGTCGCTTGGGTCGTTCCGATGTGATAGTAGCTACTTGTGGCACACATAATTCAGTATAATTATCTTTTTGCTCTCACTTTTTCTCTATTTTCCTTGCTGAGGGAACATTGTTAGACTAAAATAATATTACCCTAGGACCTTGGAAAATGTGTCTGCTGTTGTAGCATACAGAATGTAAAAGACACGGACAACATACGAAGATGAAGTCAAAAACATGTTTACGAGTACAAATAATCTCTCTTTGTGTATATATATGTATGAAATGGATAAAAGATAAAATGTACGGTCTTATATTTGATCTGAGTCCACTGGAAAGAAATAAAGGCCTATTATTGATAGTAAAGGTATAGATAATTAAAAAAAAAAATATTCAACCAACGAACTTTTTCTAAGGTCTAGCGTGTTTCGTTGATGGTGTTTAAACTTTCAAACACCATGCTTGAAATTGTCAAATATTCCAATTTACTTTAATTGGATTTAATGTGTGTACCATTAATGGCTATGTAATACATAAAAATCTTTGGAGTATTGGATTTGTACACAATTAACAAGCTACCTTTAGATACAATGGAACAGAAAATGAATCGAAAATATTTTTGGAGACTATAAACAGATTGGAATTAACTTTAGTATGACAAAATTATGTATTCTGATTTCAAACTGATCAAAATTATGTTCATTTTGGAACCATATTTTTTGAACACATACCATTTTTATGAAAAGAAAAACTCATTTGTCCTCGAATTCCCATTTTGTTTCTACTAAATTACATTCCCACAATCCGGAAAATAATTTTTTTGCTTTAATTTTTGCTGGGTCAAGCGATGTCTGATTAAATGATGCTAGGTTGCATGACTCTCCAGCCTGTGGGAAAATTTTCGGTTATGTCTTTGTTACACCTGTGTTTAATCCGAGTCACATTGCTGTCGAGGCAAGTCGCTGAACGAAAATAGCTTGCTTATATGAGGAAGTGAAGCATTACGATTTCGCCACTTGGTTGGTTGGAACTTTAACATCTTTTCAGACACTCAATATTTAATTTTTTTCAAATTCACTTTCCACTGGTACAATAATTCCTTTAGGACGTGGGTGCGGTTTTGATCCATTCTTCGTAATATTTTGAACCACGAGCTAGCTCTGTGTTAGCTGTTTTCAGAAATTAACTGTGTCATCTCGTGTCGTACACTGAAAAAAATACTTAGTAGTAACTGCAAAATATTTTGTTAAAATGGACATTACCAAATTTTTTTGTAGTGACGACAAAAATATTTTTTTGCTGTCCCCAATAAAGTTTTGCAGTGACTACAAAAAAATTTGTAACCACTACAAAAAAATTTGGTAAGGTCCATTTTAACAAAATATTTTGCAGTGACTAATAAGTATTTTTTTCAGTGTAATGATTTTGAAAGTTGTAGCAAATGTGCAGTTTGGTTCTAAGCTTAACCAGCACTTGTAAATTGATAGTACCTGAACACAATATTTCATTTAAAACAACCTAAATTTACTTGTAAGTATTTTATAAAAAGTCTGCATATTTCACCCAGAACGAAGGTTTAGCTTTGTTGCTAGTGTTACCTATGGTGTCTGTTGTCGTGGTTCGGAGACAAAGCTATAATGCAACTTCGATCATAGGTGACCAAACTGATAACTTTATTTATCAGGTACAGAGTGCAGTTTTAACTATTTTTCTGTTTTCTATGTAAAAGTAATTATTTTCTGTTAAACAATTATTTATGACAATCCATAAGCTTTCTGTAACAACATTATAGTTCCTGAGATTAATACACTCATCCCGACATTGATTTTCGATACATGGACTGCACTAAAATTTTAAGGACGCTGTTAACGCCAAATAACATCAGAGTAACAGCAAGGTATGAAAACCCTCGACGAGTATTGTGTGACCAGATATGTTATTTCAGTGACATATGAAATTACAAAAATTCAAATAAAATTACATGAAAATATAATACGAACTGGTTTCATCTCAAGAAAGACGTAATAGTAGTGAAGTATACTATAAGATGATAAATTTATAGTGGCGAACGTTGTAAAGAATAAAATGGACGCCCAAAAGTGTTACACGAATGGGTTCAGTATTGGTACCTTCGTGATAAACTAGAAACCATTCGCTTCAAAATCTAATATGTAACACAGGTGGTGTCGAAATTACCATAACACAATGTAAGGGTTTGTAGGGGAACCAAGACTTTTGCGTTTTGGAAAAGTACTTATGCATAGAAATGTAGGCATACAGTTTCCCCTTGATAAACGAAACATCAACACATCTCATGTTGACCCCTCCCATTACAGTTACATACTGTGTGTTGTTTTTCTTACGATAAAGGCTCGATGGAATGACCAGTGACTGCTTTCACAAGCATAACACCTAAGTAACATATTCTCGTGTACACAATCGCCAGTGCCTGAAAGACCAAGAAGTCATAACCTGCTTCAGCAAGTCTTCTGCACTGTTGTCCAAATCGCTGATAGAAATGGACGCTGAACGTAAGAGAACAGTGAGGTGATGCATAACTGTCCAGAAACCAAATGTTTTGACGTACATGCAGTGGCACATATTGCAAGAACCTAGGCAGTAAGTGTTCAAGGAAAATCAAATATGATTCACCTGTGAGAGTACATGGACGACGTTACCTTTTAACTGGGAAAGTTGCTGGTTCTCACATCGAGCGATATTAATTATAATTTAATAAAATTATGTTCATTGATGGTTTCTGTATATCATGTGCGAGGTGCACCACTGAGAGGCAAATGACTTATTATATAGGTCACCAGTGTAAACTCTCTTAGAACAACATTATTTCTGAACACACAAAAATATTGTTTTACTATAATTTGCTAACAACTTAAACGAAAAAAGTAAATATTATGGAAACCGGGAATCTGCATAAACAAATGCAATTAAAACACAATATATTTATGCCTACGCCGAATTAAACCTCAACCTGTGCGAGGCTGTAATCTTAATTCGAAAACACATAACCTGCAAACCACTTCTCCAAGAAAAGAAACATTAAAAATGAGATTAAATACGCTATCTTAATGTGATCATGAACCAGATCACAACATGGAAACAACATATCGCTGACATAAACCATCGAGAGCATCGCGCACGGACGTCTACCCATCCTGAAAATATCTCAACAGAGTCCTGATCTAGGCCGACGAGAAGTTTTTCTTGCATTATAAAAAGTATTGTTTGAGATTGGTTGTCTGTTATTGTATATTGTACTTACAACTTGAGCAGTAAAAATTCCACCTGAAAAAATTTTCTAATATTTGTATTTTAATTACATTTTAACTTAGAAATGTCCAGATATAAAAACACCTTTAATGAAATATTGATAAAATGTATTATAGACGGCTTAACGTTTCAATTTTTCGATTTTCGTCAATTTTAAGTGTTCCTAGCATTCAATATTCTGATTTAATCCCTGCAGCAGCCGGTGCAGCATCAACCACAACTTCTAAGAATGAGGAAACACCTGCTGATGTCCAAACCCATGATGCAGCATGATGACCGCGACTGCCCTAGAAAGGAAAAAAATACCATCTCGTACTGGCTGTGCCGAGCCAACTTCCACCACCTATGACTGGGCTGATAAAATATCGCCCAAGATATCCTAGGCCTGCGTTACCTGCATGATGGATGCGAGAGGAACTAACCCGGCAAACTGATGAAGTATAATCCTCGGCGATGCTTTGCCAGCAGCCAGTGGGGGATTTAGAAAAAAATGGGGGGGGGGGGCTTTATGCGGTTTTATGGAGTGTAAAAAATACTAACCATCTTAAATGTGTGGTTGTTTACTGTTACAGAATATTAAAAATATCATACATACAGGACACATTAAATGTACTTAGATCATCACACACCAAAAATTCAGTTTCCTTGAGGAGACTAGACGTACTTTGGCTGCATAAAGTTGAAAACGATTTTGGTGGGGCATGGGGGCTTCAGCCCGAAAGGCCCCTCCACCGTAAATCCAGCCCTGCTAGCAGCTACCCCAACACTAAGGTTACACCAACAGTCTGCCAGACTAGCTACAAGGATTTCCATGTACCCTGCCTTGGCTGGGGAAACAGCCTTGAATCTCATTATGAAATATCCCTAGCAACACATGTTCAAATAAATACATGCTTACCGTTGAACACACGTGGATGGACACCTTTATGACTCCTGCGAGCTCATGCAATATACGCTTTTCCACTTAAGAGGCCGTGTCAGTGTTTCAGGCGCATGTATGCAACCCGCATTAACTCCTTATAAATCAAGGCTAATATTACTATCGCTATAGCAATAAAAGTATTACACATATCAACATTACTTTCACGCTTTATCAAAAACACAGTCGTTCTTATTTTCTCTGCGTTCTGCAAAATCAAGTATAATCAACGGTTTCATTATCAACGTTATACAAAAATACGTTTTGTAAAATTTGTAGTCAACCATTCTTTAAACTTGACAACGACGAACGTAAAGAAAATAAGAAAGACTGTGTATTTTATAAAACGGGAAGATAATTATGATATTTGTAATATTGTTACTGCAATAGCGATAGTAACATTAACCTTGATTTATATGAGGTTAATGCGGGCTGCATACATGCGCCTGAAGCACTGACATGGCCTCTTAAGTAGTCTTACTCTCGTCGCCCAGCTGCCAGCATAAATATACGGTTGAAAGCAAAAAGAGGAAGATAATGAAGTTTTTATAGAGGTAAAAATTATCTGTTCAATCGCACATACCAAGGATGGGAAAATATACCAGTTCTACTCACCTTTAACTGAGCAGACAACCTCGATCTATGACCATTCTTGAGAACCAATTAACCAGCAAACGCACAGGTGTTAAAATCATAATCTCCGTGGTACATAGCATTTTAGGGAAACTAAATTAAAATGCAAGATCTTCGGGGTCTGCTTTCTATCAACGGTTTTATGACATGATTGCATGAGTGCCATAAATATGACGACGCATATAAAATATTGGAATGTGATTTGTTGGAAACGAGTGTAGTCTACGTGAAACCTGTATTTGGTCGACGCCACAATTACTAAACAAACATTAATTTTAGTCTGCAGGTGTGATAAAACATTCGTTTACTGGACAAAATGCAGTGCTCTGTGCCTACGACTCTTGGCAGCGAAGCAGGCAGCTCACGTGATCTTTCGGAGGAATTTTTAATTGTAACACAAATCAGTATGCAAACGAGTAGAATGGTTAATACAATTTGCTGTAACACTTTCAGCTTTATGAGCGCTTATTTAAATTGTGTAATTGCTATAAACTACAGTAGCCATCAACAAATTATTTTTAGATTATCCGATATTGATTTCATACTGTAGTAAATCACAATTATATTATTTCTGCAATAACTTATCAGCAACCCTCATTCGGTATCTAACTGACTAACATGCCAGACTCCAATTCGGGAAGACCCAGGTTCGATCCCTTGCTCTGGGCATCCTGAATTCGGTTTTTTGTGTTTTTTATTTTTTTCAGAATTCGCTCCAGTGGAATTTGGAATAAATAGACCCTTAACAAGCGCCATGGCCGCCTCCTTGAAACAAGTTGTGTATCACAATCTGTGACGACCTCGCTGTTGGGGAGACATAATGCCCGCGTACTTTACCTTATCTCATTCGGCAATTAGCTGCCAATCATGCTACCAGTGATGCAACCATCGATAACATAGAAATGTATTCAGTATCAGGCAGTGGGTCTCATTTCATAGATTGATATACTCACTTTACCATGAACCAGTATAATGCAGCATCTGTCTACCGCGAGGGAATTAAAATGAGCAACAAATGGTTCCGAGAATCAGTAATGGGAATGAACATTGTCATGAAGTCTACTAAGTAACCAGCCTAGCATTGATCTAAAGTGATTTCTGAAAATCATCGGACACATGAAATCAGGAGGGGTCCAACATGGAATCAAACCCGAGGCCTCCCTAACGCTTGTACAGTGTTGTAAAAACACTAGCCTCGGATTTATCAAAAATGTAAGATGTGAGAAATGAACAAATGACCATAGAAAACGCGACAATAAGTTAAAACAAGATATTGGTGACATGCAGCAAACGATGCAAAGAAGATACTGGATGAAATTTTTAAGTTCATCACTACTGTATATCACAAATATCAGTATCCAGTATACCAGTTGTGACATCATCCACTATCTGTATATCACAAATATCAGTATCCAGTATACCAGTTGTGACACCATCCACTATCTGTATGTCACAAATATCAGTATTCAGTATACCAGTTGTGACATCATCCACTATCAGACATGTGATATTGCCTAAGATATTTCATAAATCAGTCAACAGTCTACTCTGTTAGATTACATATGTGTTATTAATTTTCAAACAACACTAGAATTTGAGGTTATCTATTGCTCAATGTGTAGACCCAACTATATGTTATGATATTGTCAAGTAAATGTCACAGCCATTGAGACATGCATTGAAAATTAAAAGTAATGAAACTGTTTTCATTTATTACTACAAAAAGTATTACTTGACAATGTAAACAATTTGCGGTGTACCAATGTTACATTACAATCCATTCGAAATATTTCAAGATTTGTCTTGCACTTCTTTTCGAAGAAGTATTCCTACGTCCAAACTTTCCAGCAAAAATTAATTTATCAATATCATGAATATTTACTACCATGTTTGTGCATCTAAACGTCTTAAATCTCCAAGCTATGAGTTGAAACCATTTCCCGAAATAAAGTATGCATCTATAAAAACTGATGTAGAGAACCATACAGAGAATACTTCAAATTATAAGACCAGTTGTTCTAAACAATTATAGTAACATTTAGCTCAATTGCAAGTATGCGGTCATTGTTTCGTATATTCTATGGACAGATTTATTTAAAATTCTAATATATGAGTTTATCAAACGAGTTTGGTTTATCTATAATTATTTTTCCTTTAAACAGTAATTATGTGGATAACTTACCATGTATAAAAGCAGCAACTTAAGGCCAAAAGCACTCTTTATACAGCAAAATGTATATCACTTCCCGTGCAGCGTTAATATTTGCAGGCCTATTTAAAAAGTATGCATATTATCAGAAGTAGCCGATTAACTGATCGTAATTGAAAAGTGAAAGAGGGTGTCTGTCAGTGCTATTGTTATTTATTTTAATGCGAGGTACACAAACATAAAATTCTAATGTTTTCTTTATGTTGCCCTGACAAATGTTTAATTCTTTAATAGCATTATTAGTTCAGTTAGAGTTATTCAGTTTTGGAACTGTTCAGGCGAGAGAAAGCATTACTCTTAAAGATTTTTTTTAATAATATAAATAGTGAGCGAAAAAATTTAAAACAGTATAATTTTACAAGCAAATTTTCTTGGAAAAGCGTGAAGTTATGTGTAATAGGTTACATTACTCAAGCCACTCTGTAATGAATGAAAATGTGCGTAAGCAATAGAGGAGGAGTAATACTGATAACAGCTGTTTAATATTTACAGTGCTGTACAACTGTGTCGATTCTCAGTGAACTCACTTTCATGATGATTGCTAGATCTTCACGTTGCCCCTTCTTGCTTGGACTCATACCGAGCGTGTTGTAATATGATGAATAGGCACAAGCAGTACCATCCCTCGATCGTTCGCAAGGTTGCATTTCTTGGCCTGCAATCACCAGACTCCTGGCAACAAATGGGCATGGTTATATTTTCTGAGGTGTAAACAAATCTTTTATTCGCACATGTCACTGGGCTTGACTAATGTAATGTATATTGCAAAAATTCATCTCATTAAATTTAGTTAAATCTAGGTTAAGGATGAATCAAAAGGCTGAAACGATAATAACAGCAAACCGTATGTCAAACCAATTATATACCATTTCAGCAGGATGTATAAAATTAATTTTCTGTTGTAGTGCCCTCTTCAAAAATATTAATATTGATGGCAGATAAACAATGTATGGTAAGCGAACCAAAGCTAACTCGGAGTTTCAAGGCTGCTCGAAGCAAAGTTTTCATGTGTACACTGCTAAAGGTTCCTTTGCGGAAGACCAAGGCTCTACGCTATCTATTAAAGTGCCGCCATGTTGTCAGCACCTTTACGCGAATTTTATTGTTTGACAGACCACACTTACATTTTTCATGGTGAATTTCAAACCATCTGTTTAAAAATACATTTTTGCAAGATATATAACTTGTGTTACACATTATCTAAAAGCCTTTTTTATCCACGATATGTATGTGTAAGGAGGTGTTGTAAGTTGAGCGTATTTTATTTTGCTGTGATATTAAAATACACTAGAACGTGTGCTCGTGACCTATATTCCCAAGGTGGTCGTAGTGCCCCACTTTGAATTAAATTAATAAATATAATTTTAAGTTATTAGAGTAGGTACCAGTAATGTTGAAGCCTTTGTTTCCTTGAAATTTTCTACTTGCCGCAAGGGTAAGCGTATTGCCAAGTGATGGCTTTGGTGGTGACTTGAAGAATGCTAGAGAAAGTTTTAAATACACCTTTAATTCAATATTATTTATCGTCACTGAAAGTGCAAAAGGTCGTATGTAAAAAAAGCACATTTGTCAAGAGAACAAAAAAACCTATTTAAATAATTAAGATTTGATTATACCAATACAATATTTATGTTTTGATCCTTAATAAGCATACATTATTGAAAGGGACACAAACTTATGTTAAACATTTGATATTGCGAGACTTATCGCAATATACGTCATTTTGCAATCAATATTAGAAAAAAATTATGACATACGACATTTTGCACACAGACATACAACATTTGAACGTTAAGTTTTGGACAGTCTGCTTTTAACTACATGCAATAAAAATCACTTAAACTCAATAATTCTGTTCAGTCCATGGGCAATTAAAAATCCAAAGATTGCTCTACTTAATTCTTGATGTGAACACACGCTGTTCTTCACAATTACCATGTCGTAGATCATTGCAAAATTAATGATAATCTAATTCCAAGCATACTTTCAGCTCCTGAAGATCCCCAAAATTCCTCTCCTGGATTGCCAGAGGTCTACTGTATAGTGGTTTCAGTTTTGCATAAACTGGGGGTGGCCTTCTAGGCAGTTCTTTACAGTCGTCAGAGCAGTTCAACTTATTGCTTATGTGTCTATCCATATAAATCTTGATCCAGGTCGGATACTCTTCTAGTATCCACCAGAATAATGCAAAAATTCTACAACATAAGGTATCGTAAAACGTGGTGAATAGGGACTTTCGGGGCGAATATGGACAAAATTTGAAACAGATACCTAGCTTAGACCTTTATCTTAAATCAAATTATATTTCAATAAAATTACTCTTTGTAAAATTATTCACTTGCCAACCTTAAGGAAAAACTCGGGTTTTAAAACAGTTTACTAGAACATTTGATTTGAAATGTTGTCCCTATTCACCCCATTTTATGGTATAGGATATTTCCTAGCTTCACTGACTGCCCTTAAATAGTCTGCTGCGACACGGTGTTCATACTTCCTCATATTTTTCTCGATAATGCTGTGCATGTTGTTAACCTCCATTTATGTGTGTCCAAATTCCTGGTACACCGTGACTACCTTACTTACATCAAAATGAAAGAGATACAGTTCGCAAATATTTTGGAAGACACGCCCATCAATCCAAATAATGATTTCTGTGACATATGATTTGTTTTCAACTTTCTGGCTCAGGAATCTTACTGGCATTGAGGCAAACATGTTACTGTTTACGTCTCCATTGTCTTCATGACACATTCCACCCGATGTACCTAGATTGTAAAACAGATCAATTACGGACCTTAATTTTGATTTTGTAGTATGTCAATGTTACTTCAATGCCAGAACCTGTGAGTACTTTTTGGACATAAACTGCATACACCGATGCTTTATTATATGCTTGTGATGTCATCTAATCCTATTCTTTCTCTTCTCTAAATACTTTTTTCCTATTTCGGTAATTCCGGTATTCTTTAGCTGAGACAGTACCAAGCTTGTATGTAATGCATGATTCACATTTATCTTTCTTGGGAAGAAATAATCCCATGTTCATGGCATTAATACTGAATGAAACAGTGTTGAGGCAGGTTGAATATTTTTGTCTTTGCAGTTACATTCATATTCAGTAAACAGCTGCGATTTTCTTGCCCACATTGGTTCTAAAGCTTCTTGGCAGTGTTGGAATGGCAATAATACGATTCCATTTTTGGAAGGTATTTCAAAAACAGCTGGATCTCCTTCCCTTATCCTTGTTTCGTTTTGGAAGGACTGCACGATTTGGAAAATTTTCATTCATAGCCTGTGGATTATCGATGCTACTTTAATTGATTTCTTCGACCACATGACTAGTTAGAGGTGAGTTCATGACCCAAGATCGAACTGACTTTTCATCTAGACATAACGTGTTCAGGAACATAGTTTTACACACCCTCTGTTTCTCACTACTAGCATTCAAATTTTTCTTGAAAGTGGTATTATTCCAGGATCCTCACCAACACTAGTTCCGTGCCGAAAACTAGGTTCTGATTTATCCACTTATGATAAAACTGTAGGTTTTTCCCCCTCAAAACTATCTATGCCTTTTCAGAAGATATTAAAATGTATTGCCTTTCAATTTCGGTGTCTTTCTTACAAGTAAAGTACCTTAAAACTTTTCAGTTACATCCACATTTTAATGTCCACTCCTTCCATAACCTACAAGTTTATATTTACTGTAATATTGTTTCCGCAACTCGAAACACTTTTCTTCTTTCCTCTTCTTAGCTGAATTAATATTCCTTGTATAGTCACATAGATTTACCTCATGTCCTTTCCATCGGTTCTTGCAATTACTAACTGCCAAGTTTTCCCCTACAGAGGGTTTTTCATCAACATATTAACAATTCACCGTATTGTCTAGGCCGTCCACTTCAGCGGTATCTTCCCATCACCTGCTTGAGCTTCCTAAACACTGTCTGAACCATTTATCTAACTCACACCTTGATTAATACTGTGCCTGAAATATTTTCTTTTTCGTGTAATTTTTCTTTGCCTGTTGGGCGGATTATCTTCTTCATCATAAGAGCATGTATCTGGTCGATATTCATCCGAATATCAAGACAACAAAGCCTCGTTCATGCAATTACCAGGATTTTGTAAGATCTGTTTCATTGCTTCTTGTCCTTTTTCTTTTCTCAATTTATTAGGTCTGTTAGACCTAATGTTCAGGCAGTTTCCTCCAAAACAAGAAATAATTGAATGTACAGGACTAATTTTCTGTGCAACACCTAGTTGATTAATTTTTCTCTACAATCGCAACAGGTATTAATGTCATCCAATACCACAGCAAGTGAATTTATTTCCGCCACACTTACAGCAGGTAGATTAATTTATTTTACAACAGCAGAATAAGAATATATTTCCCCCGAAACAGCGACAGGATTATTCACTTACTGCAAAACATGAGGTGGAGTCATGTCGTCTACAACAGCAGCAGGAGGATACAGTCCCTCCAAAACGGCAGTAGGTGAAATCACTTACTCCACTACAACATCAGGTAGATTCATTACTTCTGTAACAGCAGTAGGACTATAATTATCCTCGAAAATAGCACCAGGATAAGTCACTTTCTGCACCACATGTGGTGGATTCATGCACTTTACAACAACAGTAGCAGCAGGACACATTTTCTCCAGTACAGCACCATGTGAACTTGTTGGCGAAATTCGTGTAGAACAATATTCTTTGAGAATGCTGTGTTTGTTATTGCTGTTTAACTGTTCGTTACTTGTGGATGTAGCTTGTTGTGTGCCAAGCTGGACTAACAGTCGTCCTCGGGAAAACATTCTACTTAAGGATATTGAAATGTTCAATAATCATCATTGCTATAATTATCTTTCGAAATTATATACACGAAGCTGAAGTGCGTGGTCGTCACAGGGTTTATCTATGCGGTGTTTAGGAAAGTTAGAATGGGTGCAAGGTGGCCAATTTAGGTTATTCTCGGACCAGTACGATACTCTTCAGATGTCAGAGTCTGTGCCGACCGCCAGGGCTGTACCCTGTGTGCCACTGTCTGGTGAGTTCAGTCGATATTTGTGATTGGAACCTATTATGGACAGATCCATGCTGCAACACATGTCGGTAGTAGGTTAAACTGGGCTGTTGGTCACCGAGTATACTACATGTACAGTTTAGCATCAGCAGGACTTTAAAAGTCATGGATGCTCCAGGGAGGAAGTGCAGAGTGGGCCACTACCTTCTGAAGAGAGCTGCTACGTCCAAAAAGGAGCGAGCTTCAGGAAGATGGGCTGCTACCTCTAAGAAAGCGTGAGCATCAGAAATGATACAGGAGGGAGACTCTGAGACGAGTTCCAGCCATATATTCCCCTTCAGGAAAGGTGAGGTAGAATTTCTTGATTTTATCGACAAACCTTACATATAATGCAGAGTCTATACAGGTAATATGGATGCAGCTCCCTTGAAACAATAATGCAGCATACAGTGGATCATTGCACACAATAATTAGTTACTAAATTAATTTAAAATATGTACAAGAAATACGCTAATATGATTTGCAAACATATGTTACGAAAGTAAAAAATGAGAAACGTGTTTATTTACATTTATACAGCTCGCCACCAATTGGTGGTAATTTAAAATCACTTTATCTGTGACTGGTTGTGCGCCATAAATTAATAAATGTGCACAATTCTTTGCACATTGTGTTGATTGCGCTTAACTGGAGTAAAGAACACAAGTTGCAGCTACGCAACACTGTTCCTATGCATAATAACACCAATTAGAAGTTTGAAACAAAGACTTCACTGTTAGGCTAAATATATAGTTATTATTTCAACTACTCACTATTTGGAACTTATACACAGTATTATATACACACAGATCTAAACACACAATAACTATTTACACTATTTACACACCCATATGAAAAAAGTGTATCTGGGCCAGATATGGCTAGATCCGAAACTGGCCAGATATGGCATCAGGTATAGATAAATAAATATACACTAATTCATATCTGGTCCACATCAGTCCCAGATCTGGGCAAATTCAGATACAAAATTTTGTCCATAGGGGGTGACCTAGATAGTGCCTTGAGCCTCGGCAGCTGTGTGCATGATCACAGAAGATGTCGGGAAGACTGTGTGATGTATCGGGTGACACAGGCTGTTAACAGGTGAGGGTTAATAAAAGCTTAGAGGGAAATGCCTGAAGGCGTCAGAGCAAGTCGTCACTCATACAAGCAATAGTGTACAGGGGGAGATTATAAACATTAATCTTAAAATGACAGAGATTTGAAAATCAGCTGTCTTTTCCAGCAGCCAATTACTCAAGAATTCCGATAGTAACTGGAAAGTAAATAAAGGCCAACCAACATTCCTTTCGGTAAAACGAGGCTTACTTTGTGTGTTTTACAATTACTAATAATGATGTGATTTATAAATATTTACTAAAACAGTTGACAGATTTCCAATCATGTCCACTTTCCCTTAGCCCGTCTGCTGCGCTGCCGAATACTCCCGAGGAAAATGCTTCGTCCCCCAGCGCCGAACAAATGGGGTGGGAGTAATGTGAAACATAATTTTCCTAGTATAAATGACGTGTGCTGTGTTTTTTTAGTGTTATCAGTAAATTCAGTGTTATTTTTAATGGCTTTAATGTTCATGTATGTTTTTCAATCACACCATCAAATAAATTGCCTAACACAAACACAGCAATGCCCTGGACGCTCGGAAAATACATTTTAGTTCCAACATTTTTCAAGTGTCTTATTTCTTTCATGTTTAAAATGTCTTTTTTAATATTTTATTTTATTTTCAATCGCAGTTGTCTAATTACTTCCATGTTGCGCCAACTATGTTATGTACATATCATTCCGAGGATTATAACATAAAATTGGAACAGTTGTCCCACACAAGACGTTTCTGAATAGTAATAATGTTTCATCTATGTTTTCACTAATTTTCCAGTGCTGATTTGCCCCATGTAACTTTTGTATCTTTTATATTAGTATCAATGTGTATGGACTAGTTTGTGCAGCGCGAAGATACACCCTCTCACGGGCTTGACTTCGCGTCGGTTGGTCGCCATCGGAGTCAATCTGTGCGAGAAGATAAGAGGATACGGACGTGTCAGTCTACCCTGGGTCCTTCACCAGCTTGTTGTAAGTATTTAGTTTTCAATAGTTACTTATTTCATTATCAGAACATTTTATTTGTTGTTGACTCAGGTATCCTCAAACTTTGCCAGCCACTGAGTCCACGGGCTTAGTTTTCTACCGTAATTTCGACCATTAGCCTCGCGCTATTTTCCCGCATCACCTACTGGAGGGGTTCAGGCTCCAGATCCGCTTCACTTGTACTGGCCTACTGCGTAGTCCAGTTATATTGCTTCTTTAGGTGAGTTAATTACATAAATGGCCTCCCATATTTTATTGAATTAGTAAGTTGCTCACCCCATCCCCAATGACACTTTGTATGTTTTAAGTCCGAGTGTGTTGTGGCATGGAGACTGGCCCTGACAGGTCTTCGAAGAATTTATACTTAGAACGTGCTAGAACCAACTGGTAATGTGGCCTGCCCTGTGGCTGTAGGCCTGTCGACCTTGGGATCATCACCATAATCATCCGAGGAGTTTTCTCCGCGGCTTACGCTGTATACCTCTTCACTGTCAAAAATGTTGCGTAATTTTACACTGATTGTATGTGGCAGCACAAATTACCACTTAGGACAAAATAACCTAACATCCGACTGATAATTTTACCGTACGAGATAATAAGAAAACACGAACAAAATTTAAAATATCCCTACGTTATTGTAGAAATTTTACAGCTATTTTTGCGTATGTTATGCCAACGTACATGAAATAACACAGTTACAGAGTTATTGTAATTTCACTATATTACGCAAGTTTATTTATGTAAACGTAGGTTGTAAAAAAGAGCGACGTAGAATTTGTAATTTTACACAGATTGTTTGTGGCAGCAGAAATTGCTACATAGTGGGAGGGTAAACTAATCAAACACCCGAGTGATAATTTTACCCGATATGGATGGTAAAAATACAATAAAAGTACTTAAAAATAACTCCACTTTGATTGCGAAATTTGACGCACATTGTCGCGTATGTTGAGACAATGTACATGTAAAAATTCACCAACAGCGTTCTTGTTATTTCACTATATCGTGTAAGATTATTTATGTAAACGTCGAGTGTAAAAAAGAGGGACATAATATTTGTAATTTTACACAGAATGTATGTGGCAGCACAAATTGCCACTTAGTGAGAGCGTAACATTACTTAAACATCTCTTAGGTAATTTTACACCACGGGAGTAATAAATAAACAAGGTTACAATTTCAGACTAACCATTCATTGGTTATGTAACTAAACGATTATGTTTTTGTATTTTCAGCAACTGTAGATGTCAAAATACACACACAGAGAGTTTGTTGTTTCAGTACGTTGTGTGAGTTTATTTATTTTGACGCGTATTTTAAAAAACAGTGACATAAGGATTGTAATTTTACACAGAATGTATTACTAGGAAAAATTCCACAGCGAGTGCGTAAATTTACACAGCATGGCGCTAGAAAAATGCGTGCGCAATGATGATGTTAATCTACGCTGAATACATTTGTGTAATTTTACACAGACAATGTCGTTGTCATTTTATACCTGATGTACCAATGAAAAACATTCCGGCAACACTGTCAAATAATCAACTCACTGTAATTATTTTCATAAATTACATCAGCTCAAATTACATGCACAAAGAATAGATAAAATAAATAGTTTTTGTCTGTGTAATTATACAAATGCCTAAATAGTTCATAAAAATAATTTTTTTTCAACCATTTACCCAGATATTATTTCAATCGTTTTACTTACTTCGTATTGGAAACCCTGCAATGTATTTAACGATGACGAATAGTCCACGGATATGAGTGGAATCAAACCCACGACCCTACGCTTGCCTGTCACACACACTAACACCTAGATCGCGAGATCTTCGTTGTAGAAAGCGTTCTTAATTTTAAATAAAAGTTTTTAGGTGCAGAACTTGTGTAATTCATACAATGCATAAAATTGTAAAAAAAAAAAAAATCCTCCACAAGATCCTTCCTACTTTTTTAAAGATATTTTTGCAAAAATTTCTTTTTCATTTTCCGGCAGATTGTTAAAGATTTTCGTAGTTTTCGTTTTTAATTTTTATTATCTTCAAAATATGAAACATGTAAAAAATTAAAATTATTTCGGATCGTGAAAATTTCTTGATGGCTTGAAACATTTGGGTACATGTAGGTTCTGGTGAAGTAAATTGTAATATTTTCAGATAAATATGGCGATGGGAAAGTGGGATACAGATTAAGTTAGTAAAGTGAAATTTGCGTATTTTTTGTTTGATGAAAAGTTGGGGAAAGTAAGGAGGTTCGAAATGACCGAGTTTAAGATTAATATATCAGTAGACATGGGTTACTATATTATGGGTATACTGAGATGCAAGTCATTTCTTGATCCCTTAGTCGGATATGGTTTTTTAGAGAAAAATCAACGAACAAAATGCAGTAACACCAAGTAATTGACATCAAAGTTTATTTGTATACAATATACAAGAAATAGCGCTCATATTTTTAACATTTGTTCACTGTGGTCTAGTGGTTAAGGTTTGTCGGTTAAAACCCCTTCAGAATCGTCATCATATTTTCACAACCATAGCATTACTACTTAGCGTTCAGTAAACATATGACAAAGAAGATTTGCGAAACCTATTTTAGAATGCTTTAGGAGATAAATGTAACACCTTTTTCAGAGCACCGAAGTTGTTAGGAAAATGAAACAATGATTTGTAATATTCGTTCGAAGATATTTATCACAATGTTAGTTTTACAGCTTGTTTATACTTTCGTGCAATGCTTGAAACACTAGCTTATGCATTGAATAAATACAAACACGTTTTAATAGCTATTCATATGACGTCATTTAAATAAGGCACAGGATCTAAGAAGAGGAATTTGGTTTCATGGATACAAAATACATTCATTTCCGTACATGTCATTGCATTGCGGACACTCAGTCTCCACAGAAAGAAATCGTGTTTACGAAATATTCGTTGCTTATTTGGGTGTTTTGAAGAATTGTTTTGCCAGCACTCATCCGTAACACGATGTGAATAATTTTCCTTATTGACAACATAGTATTACGCTAAACTGAAAATTAATAATATGGGCTTGTACGAACGAATAATTCTTTATTTTATCTAAGGAATAATCATGACAGCAACAAGTTATAGTTTCTCGTTCCATGTAATTACCACTTAATTAATTAAAAATTTTTGTACACTTCAAAATTACACAATTTATTTATATTTTATATCATCTTATTTATGTATCACATAGCAAAAGTACTACTCATATGTGGGTAACTTATTTGTACAACTTAAAATATTTATTCCCTCTCGTCTTCATTTTAAGGGTGTTGAAGTGCATTTAACATCAACAGTATATATATTTAAGGAATTGTATTATTTTGGCATACCATTCTTGTGACTACTCTTACGAAAAAAAAGTTAGTTCGCATAGTTTTCTCATAACTGTGAGTCAAAGTCACAATATGCACTTTACGCTGCCAGTAAAATAGAGAAAACAAGTTGTCTCACTTCAACGAAATAATTCACAGAGAAATAATATGCCATGGACTACGCAACCTAATATTACAAAAACTCACAGAGAACAGTTTTGTATTTTACAATGGCTGATTTCACAACTTTATTAAGTGGCGTTACAATTTATTTGAAGATATTAAGTTGTAAGTTTATAAATGGTAGGTTACGTTGTCCATGGCATGTTATTTCACTTTGAAATATTTCATTTAAGTAAATAAATTGGTTTGCACTATTTGCCTGGCAACTTAAAATGCAAATCTCAACTTTGACGCATTATTGTCATAAAACTATGCGCGCTTAAATTATTTCGTAAGAGTAAACTACAGGTACTCGCAATTACTGTCTAAAAACTATTACTATTTCATGAAAATATGTAATTATGATTTATACAATTTTAACTCCCTTAAGCTCTTGAAAAAGGCAATGTAAGTTCGATAACTATTCGCTCGAGATCCCCAAAAGTTCCTTCTTTAAAATGAAATTGTTGGTTTAATTTGTATATATCGAGAATTTAAAATTTACTTACCATACGTGACATGCAAATATAGTATGCAGTTTTTTTTTGTGTCAACTTTGAATTATGCCTGGTACTATAATCAGCTACTGAGTATCAATGAATTGGCAATTTCATCCATGAGTAAGTTGCAACGTTATACATGTATATTAGAAGTCAATGACCACACATTTTATTTCAAATCATTTGCATTTGCCCACCGGTTGGTGAAAATTGTTGATGACTTATGGGCGATTGGATTAGCAGGTAAACAGAACAATGGCTCACATGTTTCAGTGATGTGACTGGAATGTGTGCTGTCCACTCACTGACAGAAACCAGTTCTCGGAATCGATTAAGCCCTCCATCCTTTAGTCTTATCAGCAGGATGCATCTCCCAGCTTCCTTTTTCCCGTTACCTGTCCGTCCGCACTCGTCCGTAAGCACACAACTCCCAAGAATTCTGCCACTGCCACGTGCAGCCACTGACATTTTTTATCCTTATATTATTCGTTGTATAAACCTGGCTAGCCAGATCTGCACTATAAATAACAGCCTGTTTTATAGCTCTATAACATATTAAAATGTAATTTAAAAATCAGATTGCACAATAATAACAAAAACAATTACTTCCCTACCTGCACATCTATGGTATTTACGTTATAGTTTTCATGATACGCTAATATTTTTATTAATGTCAATACAAAACTTATGTGAGTTAACATTGCTTTTCCTATACTGTAAACTAGACAGCGCCCAGACAAAGGAAGCACCTAGGGAATTTTTGGCACTTTTAATATATTGTTTAGGGAAACAAATAAAACAAATATTCAAGTTTCCGGCTTTGCGATATTTTTTTCAAGGATAAACGCTCAAGTTACTAGGCTGTAAGTAGTTTATAATAAAATAAGCTGTTACACGTATTGATTGTTTTTCTTTCTGCGGTAATGCTGCATAATCAAAATGTTTTTCTGAAGTTTTTAAAAGTTAGTGAATTTATAAAAACTTTACAAATCAACATCAAAAACAAATTCATAGGTAAATAAATTAAAAAACTAATTCCGAAAATTAAGAGCGAATTAACACATACGTGGTTGACGTTTAGCTTCATTGAGATCTTTAACATTTGGAAAACTCACACTCGAAACCTCTTCACTTCACGAAATAATAGATATGGCCATCCTTTCACAAAGTTGGCTTTTTCTGTCATGTTGACCATTTATGTCGTTTTGAGAAGTCGATGAAAAATATAAAAAATTATGGCCTTCTTGTTGAAAGTACATACTTACAAGCACCGATTACATACCACAAGACATACATAATGGATAATTTCAATGTTTTTCTCTTATCACTAAGGAAATCCGAAGTTAGAAACGTATTTCAAGCGGTGTAGTGTAGAAAAAATTAGAAAATTCATTTAATTCTGGTATGTCACAGGACTGTATCTCGTTTATCTGTACATAAAATTTACGTTTGCAAAAATACTCGCGTATTAACAAAAACCAAATATTTATGGCACCAGTTTAGAAATATTGAATGTTTTTGGAAGTGGTAGTACTAACAGGAAAGACAGTTGTTGAAGTCACATAACTAAAATGCTGTTCTATATGATTTCTCAGCTAAGATAGAATGCGGGACGCATTCGGCCGTAGCCTTTCTTAAGGCTGTCCCAGACGCTAGCATTAAAGATAGGGTGAAAGTGGATTGGTAGAAAACACAAGATAGAAATGTGAAATAAACGACAAATTCAAGAGATTTACAACACGATTCCGGCTACAGAGGTAAAAATTGGTTTTTTGAAGGCGAACTATTTTCCTTATTTTTTAAAGTTATAATAACCTCATAACTAACAGGCTATTATATGTACATAATATTCGTTATAACTGCCCATTTTATCAAGAAAAATGCATCAGAAAAGTCCGCGAGGGTATATGTGTAGCTTTAACGCTGTGTAAATTATAAGAAAAATAAAAAAATTGTCGAGGTCATTGCGGCCGGCGTGGCTGGGAAGCCGTGTGGCAGACACTCATGTGGTGTCAGACGGAGGCGAGTCAGCCCGCACAGGGTTGCCATAACTGCAAGCACTCAACACGCGCGCCCTGCACACACTCAGTCCGTGCGAAGTTTCTCCGCGGAAAATACGTTCTGGCAAACAACATGAAGAAAAATTAGCCTAACACACCCTTCTCTATCTGCAAAGAGGAAGACTGTGAGGAAGAAGATGGTTTGAGTTCGTGCTGCAAAAAGGTCGAAATATGTCGTTTATTGAAATTGTGTGTGCTAAGAAATTGCAGGCCTACTTATTGAACTGTCTCACAGAATGTAATCACTTTATTCAGTGACATTAATGATTTTTCTTTTGAGCTTGGCCATTCAAAAACCTCGTCAAATTCATACCAAATGTTATACTTGAATTTTATCTGATAAGACATTTACATAGTAGATCGGGGAAATGTTGGTGGCTAAACAGGTAATGTTTAAGAACCGATGAGAATGAATTATGTGACTATGGTACAGTGCCGGAATGTAAGAAAAGGAGAAATGGGAGATATTCGAGAAAATCCGTTAACCAGTGTCATCGCCCGGCATGGTTCCCACGTACGAAAAATCGGGGTTCACTTGCTGGGAATCGAACCTGAATTTGAATCGCCGTGACGGGAAATGAAGAGATTTTGGCGACTTGTGGCTTGCGTGGGAAACGGGAGCTCTTCAAGAAAACCTACCGGCCAACTACATCGTTCAGCACGATTCCCATTACCAAAATTTTTAAGTTATCTGGCTTGGAACTAAACATGTCTTAGACTGACTTTGTGAGAATCAAGCATTATGACCGCTTCACCGCCGCCATCCCCAGATAAATCGTAAAACAATCGAGGAAGTAAATACTTCTATTTTGATCTTTGAGTCACAGCCAGATACCTGATACATGATCGAGACGGGGAGCAGAAACAGATTACTACTGCGAGCCGCTTTTTGCTGTCAGCGGTAGTGGTAATCAATATGACTGTAAAAATCCAAAAAAATTAATTAACAAAATATAACACCCCACAAAATCCTGAGCGATAATGTGTGTAGTAGAAAGAAGTGTCTAGATTGCTAGTTATCTGTGGCCTTGGTAACAACAGAACATGGAACAGAATCAGGTGATTTCAAATAAATTCTACTAATAAACGTAAAGAGCTTCAGTACACAACACCAAACCTATTCCCAGTTTCATGATAATATGTCATAAAGAAGGTAAACTTCACAGAGAAAAACCGCAATTCGCTTATATTTTGTATTTTTCTATTTTCTTAGAAATAATGACAATAAAAATACAATGAGACATGACTACCTACTGAATATTAAACATTAAATAACATTCCACAGAGTATTAAACAATTATACGAAAACACCAACGTGGCAACGGACTAATAATCAGTCAATGTCTCGATTCCATAATATTCATGTGATTAAAAGACAAATTAAAATTAAACCGTCCAATTAAAGGTGAGACACATGGATGGTTCTGGAGTCGATGAAATGTAAAACAAAAGTTGTAAAGGAGTATCATCTGGAACAAAGGGCGGGAGCAACAGAGTATCACTGTGAAAACTCGTCAATTGAATGCATCGTCCAAGAATAATTTCCACATGCTAAAATATGACAAAATGATCCAGTTATCTACCCGGAATGATACTGATAAGAGATTAACATACTGGCCCCTGGACCACTACGGCTCCATCAATTTTTATAGCGTGTCCTGTCAGAAACAAACTAACAGTAATAATTTAAACGAATTGTTTTAACTGCGTGGTCTTTATTAGTAACTCATAGGTACTTAAGTTTTCGTTTCCAAAAGTGTTGCCAAACCGTATCGCTGTTGAAAATCATATGCACATTTTGTAAGCGCTCATAAGCTTAAATATTTATAACTGCATTCAAAGTTTTTAATGTCGCCCCAACTCAATTTTTACAATTATTGACATCGGCAGGCAATAATCAATTATTTGAATAAGTATTTGGACTTGGTATAAATTGTGACATGTCCATTCATTAAGGTCAACTTTTCTCGGGCATCTCCCGTTCCCCCAGCCCTTCTATTCCGACGCTTCTCCATACTCACCAGCGCTGAAGATCTGTATGTTAAGCTCTGACCAAAATCTCTCTCTCACACACACTCACTCACTCAATCAAAAGGGAAAAAAATTTGACACCAAATGTATATACAAATAACACAAATGATAGTAAATGAACTTTTTCTTGTTGTTGTTACACCTGTTGAGGATATACAGGTATATCTAAATTTGTCCAACTCCAACAAACTATGGCAGGCGAAAAAATTAGTTGAAAATCTAGACTTCACATTGTGCCTACATTTAATAATACTGAAAATTAGCTTTTGAAAATAGAATTTCGAAACTTCATCATTTTCCAAATATCGGAAATTAAATAACGTAAAATAACAAAACTCTGAATATTGCTTTAGCATATTGAAATCTTTTAATTCACAGCAAACTATGGGCTGTACCTTCAACCCATATGAAAATAGCAAGGGAGAATTCCCTCTAATTGCATACAACTTGTGTAGCGTCAGAAAATTCGAACATCTGAAAAAGGTTTATTAATTAATGTGACAAAAATGATCCTCTTGTTGCTACTGTTTAGTATCCTCAACTGCGTTTTTAACAAAAACCACGAGTAAAAATATAGGGTCTATAATATAGACGAAACTTCGTGCATGCGTATTATTGTTTTACGTCAGAAACTACTTTCCAGGGTTTGTCGTTGTTAGTTAATTGAGAAATTAAGATTGCACACAGTAAAATAGTAGACGTGTTTTGAAGATCCACTACCAGCCTTTCACGTTCAAAACACACATGAAGTTATTGCTGAAGCGACAATATTGCGAGCACAAACATATGGTACATGTTGTTTACAGTGAAGGTCCATCATCTAAAGTCTGTCGAGAGCTCAAATGTACGCAGAATAGGCTCCGTACAACTGGGCCGAATTTTCAACTGTGATTTGAATGGAAACGATAGGTCGTAGACAGATGTAACAACAGGATAATTTTTTTTTACATATGTCACGTTACTCAATAAAAATTTTTTGTAGAGTGCATACAAATATGACAATTTTGGGAAGGAAATATGTTGCCACTGCTCCGTCGGTTTTATCTGGAATGTATGCTTCCAGAAATAGTCGATGGAAGGATTCATAGAAAACTCTCTGCTAGGGAGCTTACTTACATACTGCAAGCAAGAGAAAAAATGAAATGCAATAAAAAGAGGAAACTACAAGCTTAACGTGTTTTACCTTGTTTTTTATGCATGAAGTGTCAATATAAACATGTCATATTTTTAAAGGAAATTTTGTCTGTGATTACAGTTCACTAATATTAGTAACATATTAAACGAAATTGCTGAATTGTATTTAAATTTATACTGGATGTAAAGTGCTACTGTCAAAGGCTGAAATGTTATGCGAATCAATTTCTGGTGGGCAAGAGACAATGTGTTACTGTTCATTTCAGATCCATGATTGGTAAAAGCTCACTTTAACAAGGTAGCATTTAATTACATCAGAGTTTGCTCAAGATGCGTTAAAAGTATTACATAAAGCAAATTAATTCGCAGATCATTCGGCCATAAATGATTGAGTTTGTGTAGCATAAAACTATTCTATTTCTTTCAGAAAATTGTTATAGAAATACGTAAGAGAAATAATATCAAATTAAAATTATGATGTTGAACCATTATTATATAGTATTTAATTCCACTTTGTTTGATCGCTCTGTGGTATTTAGGAAAGACCTTTTCTAGAAGGAGGTGCATGCTATGAACATAATTATCAGTACTTATTGTAATAAAATAAGCAGTAAAATCCTATAAACATTTTGAATTCATAACGAGTAAATCTATTTTTTCCGCTTATTAAATAATTTTTCACTTTTTACATAGGGCACGTGTTTAAGTCGCCTCTCCAATTAGTAAAATTATACTTTCATAAAGGTAATTTTCGTTTTAATGTCATATTTTTCACATATTTATTTGTAGTTTTCTTGGATGGCTGATTTGTGACGTAAACAAATTCAAGCTGTTGTCTGATATTGCGCCTATTGTTTAAAGTGTTCGTGTTCCCTCCTGTTTTATTTCCACGAGTATAACTGATATTGAAAGAGTGACAACCATTCACTGAAAAATTTTAAATACGGTAAATATTGTAAACATATTTTAAAAATTGAAGTATTTTTATGTAGTGATATGTAATGTCTTCACTGACGTTATTTCAGGTACCTATTATTGGCAGTTATATTTAAAATTATGCCAAATCTGTATAAAACATTTATTTAAAACCCACAAAATACAATTCCCCCCTAGATTTTGTGTCAGTAAAATTGTAACTCGATGGTGACAGTACAGTAGCATTGACAATGAAATCGTTACTGCAGTCATATTTATTCTTAAACGTAGGATATTATATATGTATTGAGGTGGTTACACTGGAATTAAATGCCTTTTTTTTCTAAGCAAACGACGGGCCAACGTTGAATTCGGGAGGACCAGGGTTCGATCCCCGGCTCCGGCCATTCTGATTTCAGTTTTCTGTGGTTCCTGCCGAAATAGCTGCAGGCTAATGTTCTGAGATGATTTCTTTACTGAAGGCATCGCCCATTCCTCTCCTAGCTCCGGCCACTGTACAGAGTTGTGTCTCATCGTCTCTAATGACCACGCTGTCGACAAGACGTAAAGCCTATTTACTTTAACTTGTAAATACATGAAATAAACATTGCAGAAGAATATTCTCTGAAGTTAACATTTTAAAACTTCACGTACGACTTGCTTGTTGACAATATGGAATGAATGTTTTTTGTAAAAATATACAAAAATCATAACTACAAGTAAGTATAAGTGGATTGAAAATATAGGACAGCACTTCTAAGGTACTAAGAGTCAATGACGGTAATATCGATTATTATGGAGTAGATGAGAAATTGCAGATACGTAGCCTGAAAATAAGAGGGATTATCGGAATAAATTACCTTCTCCTATTTAAATAAAAATATGTATTACAAAACTGTTTTATCCATATAATAATTACTACTGCTTATAATAGGAAACAAGACATTTTTTATTTCCAGTTTCTTAGTAGAAATTTACAAATAAATCACAGTGCCTGCTAGTAGATATTACAAATAATGGCTCTCTTACACGCGAAACAAAATCCTGACTAAGCTCTGGCCCAGGCCCAGAATATAGTGAATAGGAGATAGCTAAGAAAGGCTAGCAACCAATCGCATCTCCATGCAGGCACGATTGTCACGCAGGTAAATCCGAAGGCGTTTTCTCCTGTGTTCGATCCGACATTGTCGCTCCTTCCTGTACTATTGGCAGCAAATCTGTACGTTTACAATATCAGCAATCACTCACCATTTGTGTACTTTTTTATGCACGAAAAAATATTCACGACAGTGAAATTTAGTTATTATTGCAGGGATACGCTACTTTTTGTGAAAACAAAAAGAAAATAAACTTTTACACTGTATATGTTTTAAAATAACCACTGTCTTACCTAGAGTTCCTCTGCAGTTTTAAAATAAAACCTTACTACGTGTGTTATGATGATATTCTAAAACTAATGAATTATACTGAACTGTATTATAATTGTATTCAACTGCGTTTAATATTTCATTGGCCGACCTCCACTTAGCAGTTGGTTACGCGCGAGCTTATGGTGTAAAGCATTCTGGGTTTCGGTCAGTGGTAAGACAGGAATGAGAAATTAAGATGTGTTAGTCAATCTGAGTTACAAAACTGAAGTAGATATCCGTCTCTTATGACCTTGCTGTTGTCAACGATACGTTTATCCGGAACAATTACTGTTTTTAAGTGTGTGTTTATGCCTCAAGTAGCGCTTACAGAAATGTAGTAGGTAGAATCTACTCGATAGAATTTTATACCAGTAAATATATTACTAATTTTTAATATGAAATAAAATAAAGTAAATAAAAATTTTGCTGAGGGGACTTCACCACCCAGCCCCCCTTCCCTCGCCAAATGGTTCGTCAATGGTGACAGGTTGTACTTGCACCAGATTTCCAAAAAAATTTATAAACCCGTGTTGAGGTGTAACCTAAGATAACACAGTCGGCACCAAGCACAAACACTGTTCATGAAAGTGGATCGCCAGAGCCATATCAATATCACCACAGGCTGCCGGGCCACACGCCTCTCGTCAACGGCAACATTGCTATTATCTGTACACTGCTGGCCAATATATTCTACACAGCGGTACGCCACAGCAGTAGGATCGTTACCCCCGCGCTACCTACAGGAATAGCAGTGGCGCTACTGAGTTTGGGATGTCCTTAAGGATTTCATCCCGAGATTCGCGTAGGGTGATTTCGGGAAACCATGGAAAACCGAAATCAGGATGGCCGGAGCCAAGGATACGAATCCAACGTTTTACCGTTGCGGGACCTCGTTCCATATGCAGGCTTAATATCGTATTGTACGATTTCTACTCAATCTATTCATTAATAACATATCGAATAAAAAATGATCACGACGATGTACCTACTTTCAAAAGGAAAGCTTTAATTAAGGAGAATGTAGCGGCAAAATTTTATGCGAAAGTCTGCAATACATGATGATAAAATCTGAACACTCACTATAATTGTTAGGTTTGGTTTTGCCAAGTAGATATTTTAATACCGCATGACTATTGCGTACACTGCATAACTTTAGAGTAGAAAATTAAAAATTTTTATCGGGAAAAAATTTTATAAAAATCATAACATTTTTAAAAGTGATATATAAAATTATGATTTTCCAATTCTTAATGTAACGAAATAATAATAACTTAATTTTACGAAGATTATCATATCAATTATCATCTGAAAGCTTCCACATGAGTGGTTTTCAGAACTTAAAACTTTTCAGAAATTATGACGTCAGGTTTTTAATAATCGTTACTGCTGTTATAAAAATTATACGAATTTTGAAACTAAATACGTGTTTTATTGATTTTGTAATATGTAAAATTATTTTTTCTAAAAAGGTGTTTCGCGAAAAATAAGTTTTTAGCGCTATGTGGTAGGTGGAAGGTGGGGTGAAAATGTTGTAAACAGCCATGTGTAAGCAGTTAGCTGGACAGCCAGACATACAGGGTATTCTGGCAGCAGTATAAAGAGGAGGGTTATAGAGGAGCCTACCAAATAAACCAAACTTGTATGATTCGCAACCGTCTAAAAGTTATGAATTTAAAAAAAATTGGCTGTACTCTACCCTGAGTTGAGCATTTATTGACGGTGGAAAAAGTAATGGTCCACGTGAAACGAAATTTGTACACACAAAGGATGATTACTCTCGTCACATTTAAAAACACATTTCACGTCACTGAGAGTACAGCTTTGTGGGGCAAAATGTTACTTCCGAAATATTGACGAAAAACCGTGTAATGTCAGATGGTGGACACACAATTTTTCCTTTTTCCCGCAGTCATTTAAATTGCTAAGGGTCGTCTCGGAGCTAATAGGAGTACACTGTCCTTCGTATTTAGATCCTTTGAAGCTGAATAACTCATTCTCGTTAATTTTGGCACTTAGCTCCATTAAAAATTCCATTCTACAAATGTTATTTGTCATCACGTAATTCAAACGAGAGCCAACAGTAAAATAAAAACGTCCATATTGTGCATAATGCCTATGTACTTTAGTAAATTAACAGGGTCGCCGTTTTAAGAATCTTTTGCAGGCAGGCTGAGTTTGTGTTTATGAGACACAAAATCAGTGGAGTGCTAATGTTGCAGTTACCGGCGTATGTAACGCAGTATCCGCCTCTATGGATTTCGGTCCATTATGCTCACTTTGCCAATGTTGTAGGTTTTGTAAAAGATGATATAAATTTTTCTCGCGAATCCTCAAGCGTGGTCACGGCGTAGTCTTCAACGGAGCATGGGTTTGAACACTATTGCGTTGCAAAATTGCAAAAACCGAAAAGACAAAAACAGAGTTTCGCGAATCCTAATAGATGCTACTGTCTTAAGTAACTATTTTGTAGGATTTTTAAAATTAGTAAAACTATGCGTAAAAAAGTCGCGGTATTTCAAGTGTTGTGTATATGTCAATGCTATCGAACTAAAACACTTTGGTTATTTTTTAAAATAATACTGCACTGTTAACATGTATATATGTTGTATGCAGAATAAATTTAGAACATGCTGAATAATTAATAAAATTAGCTAAAATTTTGACTACTATTCAGATGTGTTCATGACTAAGATTACATAGCCTCCCTGGGGCTATTATAAAGAAAACAAACAGGGAAATAAGTGAATGTACTTCACATTAGGCTCACTTTGTTGGACTATCATAAATACTGCTCACAGTTTTAATATTCATACAAACCTGAACAAGCCTAGTATAGATAGTTTTGGTTTCTGCAAGATTACAAACTTTATCGATTTTAATACACCAATAGAGAGGCCCCTACTTTACGATTTTTCGTAACGCAGCTTTTAAATTCCCTTTCACAGTACTATAAATGCACGAAAAATTCTTACAGAGTGCAAATAAGCCAATTTAATCACACTTGGTACATCTTACCACAACTCTCTGACACTCCAAATACTGTGAATTTGAGAAATAAATCGTACATCGTTGAATGTGCAGACGTGAGAGTATTTAATTTCTTATACAATATTAATACCATATACTTTTAATTTTTGAACAGTTTTTAACATCCGCATGATTTGGCGACTGTATAAAAACGTCATTGTAAAAACTGTAAAGTTGTGTTTCCCAGATATGAAAGTTGATTTGTTCCTACGTTTTACAACTATTAAATATGCGACGTCAATACAAGTTCCGGCATAAAAATAAGCCGTCACAGTAACAAAATGATACATTTAAGCTTGGCTAAAACCAGTTTACAAACACTACGCAGTTTCGACGTGTGCTACTATATTTGCAGGAAAAATAAGAATTTAGCGATAGTTTTGACGTGCCCATCGAGCGGCAAGTGGACACGATAAGTTCTCTAACACAATATTTAAGTTTTATAAATGAAATATTTACGTTCGAATAAGTGAATTTATTACAGGCAAAGCAAAAGCTATTACACAAAATGATTACTTCCTGTTTACACGTGAAGCGATGGAGGATGCTGGTAACAGACCTAACAGAATTACGTTTAAGGTTGGCAAGTTCATAGCTACATCAGAGAAGTGTCGTGGATCGTCGTGGTGCAGAGCTCGCTGACACAGGAGGGGCGAAGGTTCCGACGTCTCTAATAGATCAGTTCAGACTGAGGCGTGCTACAACATGGCGGGCCTTCATATAGTCATTTGGGCGTTGGTCTTCTGGAAGCTTCTAACGGATATTGACCCCCTCCTCTTGAATGGTGCCACAATATGGGGTTCTCATTGGCCACAATATTGGGCAATACTGGTTATGATAAGAATGGCGTGACTCGAACATGTGACTGTGAATGTTCACAAACAGGACGTTGAGTGATTGCATGTTCCTGTCGAAAAGCAGTCTGGCGTTATCGTGGTTAAAATGTATCGTGCTAGATGGCCTACAACCAAATGTTAAATTAATTCAACCAGGTGTCCGGTTCCGCTGAAGTAAGATAGCAATGCTGCTACTGCATGTGATGAAATGTTCAAAAGGCACAACAGAATTGCCAGGCCATTACATCACCCGCCTTTTCAGAGAAGGATTTTGACCCTAAAATCTGGTGAATGGGGTTAAGAAGCATACTTGGGTTGGTGAAGCTAGAGCAATGAGTTGACAGCGAAGTTTGTGCTGTCTTGCTATAGAATATAGTGCTCCTTGGTATGTCGGGAAGTGACGACCATGGACCTGCTCGCAATCTCGAAGTGTTGGTCTGCGTCACAATATCTCTCCTCTGGTCGACTGTGGATGTAGTACTTCCTGCAGTGTTGATATGGGCTTAGCGTATCGTAACAGCTCTGTAGTCTTTCTTGCTTGAAGCTGTATGAATTCACTAACTAAGTTATAGCATTGCAAAATCTCAAAACTACAAGGACTGAATTTACTATTCAACCGTATAAATTGAAATGAAACCGACTTTAAATAGCAAGTGGGATAACTGATCAGCTTCCTTCATCAATCGATGTACATTATATAAGTTTACATAAATGATTGGTTTCTGAATCAAAATACTAAACAACATATTAACATATGAATACAATATGCAACACTGAATATACAAGTACCCTTTGTACATATTTTCTTCATTATGTTATTTAAAACTTTTTAGTTTGCTAATGATGTCTTTCATTCATTTTATTTATTTATGTTAATCAGATCATATCTCTGTTGCTTTATTTATTGCTTATATTTATGCATGTAAAGTCTTTCTATTGTATTGATTAATATTTACGTATAATTTATATTGAATCTCATAAAATCAACTAAGAATTACTTTAATACAATACATATCTGTGAAATATTTAAACAATTACACTTTAAGAAATTACTAAGATTTTATCAACTTTAAGTCAATACTTGTTACACTTTATACAATTAGGATATATTTGTTTTTCTCTCTTTTTTTTCATAGGTTTAACTTTTTCTTCTTGCTAACTGATATTCATTAATATCGCGCACATTACTCTGTTTTTAGAACTCCACATTACACAAACACTTTCTTTCCTACTGAAGCATGTCGTGACGACTGGGGTGTTTCTCTGGATTGGGACTGGCTGCTGGGCTCTCAGTAAGAGATCGCACATCTCGACGTCCTCGGTTCGACCCCCGGTCTATATGGTCTATACGTCCGGAATGCCATTCGGTGGGTGAGGTGAGACAACCTTCCGCAGACATCTCGTACACAGGACCTTGATTCGACATCTCAGGCACAGCAAGACGATGGCGATGCCACTCAAACTCAGGAAAGTAAATATGAGCGACATGTGTACTCAAAGTTATGGTCAACTATTTTCTCATGTTTTAGAATTTTAATTTGTGACATAAGTTGATTCAGATCTGCGTTCTCATCAGAATTCACCTCAGAAAGATCAATTTTAAAATCAGCTTTAGCAGATTCAATTTCATTTACTTCTTCATCTGTTAACAAGGATGTTACGCTTGGTATTTTAATTTCTTTTACGTTTTACTTCATTTTTGTGAATTTAATATTGTGAGGTAATAATTGAATTTTGTAATTAAGAACCATACAATTGCTCACCTGTGACAACTTACTCTGCACCTCGAACCACTTCTCCCATACATTTAAACCACTATTATTAGGACAAAATTTAGTTACTTTCATTTTCTCTGGTACAGAATACAACCAGCTGTCTCCATCTACAGACCTTATAAGAACTGGCATAAAAGAGTTGCTCAACATCTCTCTCTTACACAAAGTACTATCTTGCTTAGTCGAAGAGAATATTGTATTCGCAAGACAATTCGGAACCTTGACCAAATAAGTAGCTACATTAGCTTGACATACGACATTACTTCCCCCTCTACAATCTCCTATATCTCTATCTTCCGAGGCAGAACAGTTACAACAACATCTTTTAGATAAATGGGATATGCTACTACTCACATATAGTACTCCAGCAACCTCTTGCACAAGTGTCGCATATCCTATCACAGTACTCTTTGGCACTATGAGCATCTCCTTTGTTATGTTCACAATTTTTACCAGCACTGTTAACGTTATTCTAGACACTTTAAGAGGTACACGACTGTCCTCTTCAACTAGATCGACCTGGTCAACGATCTCTTCGACAAGTCCATGCACGACTTCCAACCTCCATATACTGCGTGCACACAATGACATATAACCACCTTGTCTCCTTTGATGTGTTCGTTAAGAGGAACGAAATACTGTCACGAATCCCTTTGACCCGTCACAAAGGGGATAGCAACACTACAGTCACCCACCCTCCAAGGTACCGATCTATCAATTGCACAGGTACCATGACGACTGTTCGGACCATTCACTAGACTCGTCTCACTGAGTCTCCCAATAATCGTCCCTGTATTCACATGAACCACAACGTCATCACTATTCACCTCCGAATGATCGTCATTGGAGTTCTTACCGGTAAGATTAAAATCACATACTGCTATTTCTACGCGTACCCCCAGAACATTCGTCAATGCCGGTTCTATAAGAAGGGTTTTCGAGTCGGTGTCCCCACTCGCCAAATGCAAAGCATTGTCAGCGAAAATCTCATATCTCGGTGGCAGAATCGTATTGTGTATTAATCTTGTCTACCAGTACTCTGTCTCCGGTGACATCTCGGGTCCGAACTCGGAGTTGGCCATGTTCCCAGTTCATTTACAGTCACTGTCAAGACCATGTTTACCTATTTCACAAGACTCAGAAATGTTCACATATTTTAAAATAAATGTATTTTCTTTAAGATCGATTCTGGCATCTTATTGCTGGAGAAAGTCAGTTCCAAGTATTCCGACGAATGGAAGTTCTGATGAACATGCGAGGAACCAGTGTGGGTATCGTTGTTCATTCACCCACACATCTATGTATTGGGTACCTGTGATCTGGAGCGCATCTCCAGCTATGCCTTTCGCTCCTAATCGAGATTCATCGATTTCACTTTTGCTGATGCTAGGTCGAACAAGAGAAACATCGGATCCTGTGTCGATCATGAACATGTGAGACTGGCCTTCGACAAGAACAGTTACAACAGTCTCATTTCCCCCTATTACTGTTATTAGTGCAGTGTGGTGCCCGGGGCTGACACCCAGCTCCGCGCGTTTGGGCGACCACCAGTAATACACGGAGAACTGCTACCACTATTCGAGACATTCCCTGGATTTCTGTGGCCATAAGTTTGTCTCGCTTGACTTGTGTTTGCATGACAGCGACAATCTCTATGGATGTGTCATATATTGCTACAATTAAAACATTTTATGTTGCTATACTGTTTCTTGCTGGTACTCGTGTTCTTGGGAGTATAACTACATACTCCTGCATCACCATTACTATTCAAATTTTGTTTAGAACCATGGTAACACAAGTTATAACGGCATATTCCATAGCCTCTGCTATGCGAAGAGCTTTCACCACGATTCGTGTAACCCCATGCCAATTTTCCTTGCTGTGAGACTATGAATACTTCTTTCTCTTTTGCGGATCTTCCGATCTAGTTTTGCATTCCTGATGAGTTTCTGTTAAGCTAATGAGATGGTTAAATGTTCTGCTTCGTCCACAGTTTGCGGTATTTTGTATCTCAACTGGACACCTACATTACCTAGTAGACCATTTGTAAAAGCTGCTAATAATCTATTTTCAGCCTCCCGATTAAAAATTTCCTGTTCTGCACTTTCTACCTTCTGTATAGTTTTCTCGCACAATTTACATCTATCCGCGAAGCTCTGTACATTTTCACCAAATTTCTGTTTTATGTTATGCAACATATAATAATTAAACTGCAAGGGCTGATGTTCTCGAAAACATTCAGTTAGTTCCTCCTTGAGAATTTTAAAAGTAATATCACCTTTTTACCTGGGACAAGTGGCGAAGAAATAAGCTGCTAGACCTTTCAATTTCATCTTAGTCAACTTGACTTTATCTTTATCTGTCCAGTTACCCAAGCTGGCAGAACTTTTTACACTTTCTATAATTTCATGAACAGGCGGAAAACCTTTCTTTCCCGACCATTTTTCTAATGATTTTACGACTGACAAGTCTTTTGTTATCACATTAATTTGTATTCTTGCTGGAGGGTTCGACATAGTGAGTTGTGAATTCTACTTAACAAAATGTATTTTACTCGTTCAACTGTGACAATGGTATCCACGTCTTATGATCATAAGTGCGCTTCTTAGGCACATCATACTATGGTTTACTTTCAGGCTGAGGTGTTGTCTGTAATGGTTTCACCTTCTGAGCTGGATTCGGTAATGGATCAACTACAATGTCAATGGGTCTCGAACTAGGAAGGTCATATACAGGTTTCCAGTCCTGTAGTTGATTACTAGAACTAGCTTGTTCTGAAGTGGAAGGTTTGTTACTGTAAACTAAATCAAGTCGTTCAGTTTCAAAGTCCTAATATACTCTATCTTTCGGAATGAACCTCTTTACAATTCTGACTTCTACTTCCAAAATAGCACGACCAGCAGAGGATTCGTATTCATAAACTTTATAAGCTGGGATAAGAAATGATCTCTTTGGCTTCCCAATAAAAGCTATCTCTAACCCTGAACCAGTTGCTAGTGCTTTCAACTTATCGCGAATGGTTCAAAACACGAGAGAAATCAAATTTAGTGTGTTTATTAAAGAATTTCTGTACTAAGTTATATGAGTAGTCTTCCAAGCCTTTTAAAGCTTCACTGCTACTTGTAGCTACTACGTGAATATACAACACTGAAAATTCAACTACGTTCCCTTGTTGTGTATTTTTACTAAAAAGTATTTTAAGCATATCATATTAATGAATCTTAAGAACACATCACAAAAGCGGTGCTGAATCTAGAAACGCTATCTGATATTCTACCCTGACCCACGTATAAGCATTAATATCTTCAAGATTTACTTCGCAATCTACAACACCTGTTTTCCTATCTGTCATCGAGCCATGAACATAAGTTACCTCAAATTTGTAAGCACGCTTGCAGTACACATGTTCATTGTAGTCACAATAATCCCCACGTTCTCTAAGTATAGTGTTCACCTTGTCTACTGTAATGCTCATGCGAAAAGGCCCTGGACAAGTTAAGAATAGCCATTGAGCGACATTGCCAAGATCTATCACGACTTTGTTACGTACGTCCATACCAAGTTATTTACAACCAAAGTAACAAGTTAGAATATGTAAAACAAATTAAACTCTCCTAAAATATTTTTTCATAACTCCTAAAATCCTTCAGGGTGGAACACAATACAGCCAATCTGGAGTATTATCCCATAAGCTTGCCACCAGTTGCCATGCCCACCGAGTGGCAAGTGAACACAGCAAGTTCTCTAACACAACATTTAAGTTTTATAAAAGAAATATTTACGTTCGAATAAGTGAATTTATTACAAGCAAAGCAAGAGCTATTGCACAAAGTGATTACTCACTGTTTACACGTGAAGCGGTGAAGTTCATAGCTACATCAGAGAAGTGTCGTGGACCGTCATGGTGCAAAGCTCACTGACACAGGCGGCGAAGGTTCCGATCTCTAGTAGATAGTTCAGACTGGGGCGAGCTCCAACATGGCGGGCATTCATATAGTAATTTGTGCGTTGATCTTCTGGAAGCTTCTACCGGATGTAGACCCCCTCCTCTTGAATGGTGCCACAATACGGGGTTCTCATTGGCCACAATATTGGACAATACTGGTTATGGTAAGAGACGTTGAGTGATTGCATGTTCCCATCGAAAAGCTGTCTGGCGTTATCGTGGTTAAAATGTATCATCCCACATGGCCTACAAGCAAGTGTGGAATTAACTCAACTGGGTGTCAGGTTCCGCTGAAGTAAGATAACAACACTGCTACTGCATGTGATGAAATGTTCTAAAGGCACACTGAATTGCCAGGCCATTACAGTCTCTTTCAGTTCACAAAATTGTATGAGTGTTCTTGAGAAATTACTATACGGAAACAGTAAACTGGGAAGCCACTTCAAATTAAAACTGTCTCGTGACCTTTGTTTGCACGAGTCACTGCGGCCATTTAGCCAGGAAGACAATTATCTTACAATCGATCGGCTATGTTCGGCAAAGTCCGGGTTACGTTCGTTCGATGCGTGAATAATATGGTATTTTGTAGTGAATAATTAGAGACCAGAAAAATTCGCGGGTTCACTTACCAGTAGACTATCCTGCAATAATGTATGTGTGCTTAAGCAGACGACAGCTGTTTATTGCTGCTTGCTGACACAGTGATATGGGTTTTCATTCTGTTATGTTTGTGTTGTTGGCTCAGCGACTTCCAGGAACTGTCATAGGAGCCGAGGGCCAATTGCGACAGTAACACTTAACTTAGAGTAGTTGGCATTATAGCTAGTTCCCAAAAGAAAACCCGAATTTTTCAGGTTCCTGTGAGTAATATATTACAGTGGCCATTAATGACGCACGCTAGTTCCCGAAACTTCGGTATTACATTTTTCTTTATTATATACTACGCTGTAAGTAAATATACATACCACATGTTCGGTACCGAAATTATGGGGTTTCAGTACCAGATTTCTTAGTATGAATTAACCAAACTGGTAAAAAAATTTGAAGGTTTGAAAATTGTACACCTGTACAAAAGGGCACAAAATCGTACATTGTACGGGAAAATTGTACAAGTTGGCAGCGGTGTTATATGTAGAGAATACGAAAATTATGTTTTTAAGGTTTCAGAAAATTAATAATGAAATTTTCTGTAGAAAACTGGGAATGCATGTGCAGTTGTGCCCTTTTATATCCGGCCGATAATTGTTAAAATGTGCTGTACTTGTAGGCATACTTTCATGAACTTTGTCGCTGTGGTATTATGCAGACTTTGGTGAAATAATTTTAAACCATCTATTTTGGTTATAAACACAACCATTATGAGGTAAAATAATACAACCTTTGATAAAAATTACGTTTCTATGTTTATGGATGTTGACATAGTCTATTACATGGGTTATAAACAAACATTCGGTGTTTTTCAACAATAACATGAACGTGTTAATTACTAAATATTTGTAATTTAACACGCCGTAATTCGTGTAATTATAACACTTACAACCATGGTCATTTCGATGTACAAGACATGTAATTGTATACATAAATTTGCCAAACATCTTTAGTTAAATTACGCTGTCCTTGAAGGCGTGATTTTCAGGAACATATACATGAGATATACTGCAGACATTGGTGATGTAATTATGAACCATATTGTTTTGATAATACACACTAACATTTATGTGGTAAAATTAAACGACTTGTGTAAAATTACGTTTGTGTATTAATGAATACTTACACTGACAACTACGCGGAGTTTAAACAAAATTTCGGTATTTTTTTACAATAAAATGAAATTGTTTACTACTTAACCAATTTGTTTTTTAACGAGACGAATTTCGTGTTATTTAACACACACAAATGGAGTAATTATGATTTATGGGACATGTTATTGCAAACGTCACTTTACTAAACTTCTTTTGCTAAAATACATTGTCTTTGTAGGCGTAATTTCTCGCAGCTTGTCAATAAGATATGATGCATACATTGGTAAAGTAATTTCGAATCATCTGTTTTGTTAATGTTCAGAACAGTTGTAAGTTGAATTATGATGACACATGTAAAGTTATGTTTGTGTGTTTATGGATATTAACACCGGCAACTAGATGGGAATTAAACAAGCATTCAGTGATTTTAAACAATTACACGGAAATGTAGATACTCACGACATTTGTTATTTTACGCTGAATTGTCAGTGTAGTTTTATATACACAAACTTAGTGATTAATATTTATGCTACGTACATGTTGTTGTAAACAGCGCTTTACAGAACATGTGGTGTAAAATTACACAGAAAATTTAGATATAATTTCACAATACTTGTCACAGGGAAATTATGCAAACATTGGTGGAGTTATTTTTCAGTATGTATTTTGTTAATTTATGCACATATTGGGCGGTGCAAAGAGAATGACATGTGTAAAATTACCATTGCGTGTTCATACATATTAACACTAACAATCATGAGGTATTTAAACAAATATATATATTTTTTAAATGCATTAGTGAATGCCCGAAACATATGTTTTTAAGTGAAGGTAATTATATACCAATACGGATAGTTCAAATTTACATGACAAGTTGTCGTCTCAAACATTTTACAAAACATTTGGTGTAAAATTACATATCCCATGAAGATATAATATTACGATTTTTTTAACAGTGCAACTCTGCATACATGCCTTTATGTATGTATCTCGCGCGTGCACCTGCGCGAGGTCTTGTATTATCCGATGATGCTACTGCATCACTGTGCCAGAAAAGAACAGAGCTATCACTTTCACAACTGTATAGTTTGTGCTATCTCTAATTAATTGAAAAATATTATATTTAGTATATGGTAAAATTATGTTTGCCAAAGACATTTATCATTATTAGTTTTAATCTAAATACTTCGCGACACCTTCGTGACCCCTTCGCGACTCCTTCGCGAACCTTGGTGACTCCTTCGCAACTCCTTCGCGAAACTTCGCAACTCTTTCAACAACCACCGCGACTCTTACGCAAACCTTCGCGACTCTTTCGTGACTCCTTTGGAGACTCCTTCGTTACTCCTTCGCAAATCTTCGGGACCCCTTCGTAACTCCTTCGCATACCTTCGCGACAACTTCGAAAACCTCCTTCGGGAACCTTCACGACTCCTTCGCGAACCTTCGCGACACCTTCATGAACTTTCACGACTCATTCGCGACTTATTTGACTCCTCCTCTGACTCCTTTGAAGTCTCCTTCGTGACTCCTTTGACTCCTTCGAAGACTCCTTCGTGACTCTTTTGACTACACCGTAAATTCCTTCGAAGATTCCTTCAGGACTCCATTGACGCCTTTGAATAATCTTATTTTATGTCCGTTAACTCAGAACTCCATCATTTATAATCATGTTTGGACAATTCTTCTTTTTGTTGGGAAGGGATTTTCAAGGGGGTCCCATTTTAATTTCATTTATTGAACCTTGGATTTCGAAGATACACCAGGGAACTCCTCAAAATCGAATAGGAGTGAGTGAGAGATTTTGGTCAGCACTTAACATCAAGTTCTTTAGCGCTGGTGAGAGGTGACGTGAGGGAAGTATGGAATTGAGCAGGAAAGAAACGGCTGGGGAAACAGGACATCTCCGACAAATCCCGCTGACCAGCGGCATTGCACTGTACGATTGCCACGTGCGAAAATCCGGGGACTGACCCCACCGGGATAAATCGAATAGGAAATATATCGTGATTGATATATTGGTAGGTTTATGACCATCCAAGACTGGTAAGGTACCTAACTATGGTCAAGGAAGTTCTGGACTGACTTGGACTGCGAAGGCACAATGGAACTACCTAATGATAAACAGCACGAATGGGAAGGTAGGCACTGGAACTCCGTTAAAAATCAAGAAATAAAAAGTATTTGACAAAAATTAACAGCCACTTTAAAAACCACAGAGTGAGTAAAGATCACTCATACACTCCACATCCAAGTATTATTTTATGTATGTTACGACGAGTAGACATTGAATCATATTTGGAATTCTTTGGATTTGAACCTCCATCCATGATAAATATATTATGGTAAGAACAGCGTTAGTATGGTATCTGTGGAGTGCAAGAGGTGACTAACTCCGTGCTGTGTTGTCTAAATAAAGATTTTTTTGACCCATTTACACACTTCTACAGTGACGAATCCGTGAATCAATGACAAATTATGCAAAGACGAAGGAAGACCTACTCACAGGCTATAAAATTTTGCAAGACCTTAATGAACTGACGAACTGATTTGGTTTTCTGATATTTAAGCGAGATGATTGGAATAGTTCCCATGATTATTTATGAAATATCATTAATTATCCCAGGACCGAAAAACAGGACCCACGTAAACTCTGTATTAACAAAAAAACATATTTACTATACGATTCCCTTGAAAATGTATCATTGTAGTACACTGAATCTTGAACAAAATATAATTATCTGTAGTGATGTAGTGGAACAATTTTTCTCCCGATCAGTGTCATTGTGTTTAGTTCTAACTGTAACGAACACTATCCTTACACATGAAACTGGATCGACTATAGCTAACGAGGGTGGGAAAAATTCTGTACATATGCTGATAGAGATAAGCAATAAAGAAGAGATGCGTGGAACATCGTTGAATACAAGACTTTGCAAAATGGCTGAAAAGATGGAGAATTCGCTGATTAATCACAAGACATCACTACAAACACCAAAAACTGTATCACGAGAGACCCTACAATGAACATCAAAATATCGCTGAGCACAAATTGCAATATTAAATTATAGTTGAAGTCTCACAAATTCAAGAAAATATTACTAAAAAAAAGTGTATACTGCAATAATAAAATATTTTATAACAAACATTTTAGACTATATTGTCACGAGACTGAACATAGTAAAATAAATAAAATATAACTTAAATTAAAGTAATGTGAAATTTATTTAAATGTTGAATGCTGTAAGGTTGGGGACACGTATGAAACTGAATGCTGCTATGACTACGAGGTGGAAAGCAAATAAAAATCATTAATAACTAAACAAGCAAATGACTGAACAACAATGATAAACCATAAACACAATATAAACTCTTTAATTATTTAATAGAACTGTGGGGGAAATAAATACGTAGCTCCTTGTAACTTAAGCCAAATATAAACAAAAAACACTTTAATGACAAAGGCTTCAACCTGGTAGCCTATAGTCAGATAAACAATTAATGTTTGGTAGAGCACAGGAATAAACAACCTTATTGAAATAAAGAAATGAAACCGCTAGGCATGTGTGTAGATGCGAGAGGGTACTGTGGGTCGAACACAGACTATAACGACCCATACGGATCGCGTCTCCTATCTTGTAGTGTGCTTAATTTATACCTGTCGTACACGACCAGTTGTCATGACATCTCTAAATAAGCCTGAGTTAGCATTAGGTAGCTTAATTAAGGTATCATAAATTTTACTATTATGGGGGTGGTTTTTTTTCTGTCAACTTATGTTAAGGGACTACTGCTCTAATACTGAAATAAGAGAATAAGTTCAAGTAATTGGTGTTTATTACAAAAGAATAAAATAATATTATGCAAAAATAAATATTACATTATCTGTATTCAGAAATAAGTGTGCAATTTGGAAAATGATTTTGAAGCATGAATTTATAAAAAGTCGTTAGCAAGTGATGAACAGATATATTACATTATTAAAAGATTTGGATTGTAGCTATCCACAAAGTAGTAGTTCTGATTATTACAATAAAAAAATACTGTTTAAAGGCATTGGGTAGTGATAGGACATGAAAGAAATGAAGATCGTACTGGCCAACAGCAAATACTCGCGTATTGGAATCCATCAATGATACTTATAATAAAAACCGAATCATGAAAACTAGAAAAATTAACAGTAAACAAAAATAAATAGAATACTTATGGTTTTAATGCTCTTGTCCATTGAAGTCTCATCCAGCTCAGGCTACTTGCAGTCTTCTTATGCCATAGTAAAATTTTGAATATTAAATAGCTTACAGAAATAAGATTAATCATAAAAAAGCTAACTAAACTGAAACCTGCCATCAGGCATTTACAAAACATTAATGCCTACACTTCGCCCATTGGGGCATCGCCATGCCAGCCGAACCTATGGTAACAAAAACTGTAAAGTCTCAAAATAACTCAATAGCACAAAAACTCGAAACGCTCCAAGACAAAAGTCAAACGAAAAAAAAAAAAATCTCAAAGAAAACGTCGCCAAAAATTCCACCAAAACTTGGCCGGCACGTATTTATAACCCTCGGTCGTGCCTTCCAGAACCTTCGATGATATACCCCTTTGGAAAGGTCACGTCTGATCATTCCAGACTGGCGCGACATTTATTCTCTCCCTCTCTGTCTGTACCACAGGGCATTCACTCGTCAGCGATGTTTGACGTCACGGGCGGGGGAACTGTCCGGGACTGGAACGACAGAAATGTGCTGTTCTATACAACCCTACCTGTGCGTCTGCCCTACTACAGATGTTAATGTGGGACAAGGGAGTGGGGGAGTGTCGACAGAGGCGTCCAGTGCCACCGGAAGGCCGTCGCATGGCGAAAGTACCAGAAGCACCCACAGCGCATGACCGCCCAGCGACACCGACACATCCATCATCTCACCCCTCACCTAACACAAGGTCATCGGTCTGCGCACACCACCGGGACACTGCCCACAAAGGGATTTACAAGTGTTGCAGTGACAACCTCTGCAGACTTCCAAGAACAGTGGACTAAAAAAACTCAAAATGAGAGACTGAACCAGAACGCTCTAGACATTCACGATCCTTATTGTAAAGAAGTGACTTCCTGAAAACTGAATTCCTACTCTTTAAATTGATAAAACAAAAATAACTTTACCACCTTTTTGGAGCATGGATGAGACGAAAAAAATACAAAAAATAATAATCCCCGAAATTTACCGTTGTAACATTATTTCTTAGTTTTATTGTAAACATTTTTCTTTATACAAAAAAAACTTATATGTTTAAAAGTCATATTAATATAAGAGGGCTAAGATTATTATTGTGTATGATGCATAGATATAGCTAGATAATATGCATTTATTTTAAGGATAAGGTTAGTTTTCTAAAATTGTTTTCTATGGACTTTTTTAAAGTTTAGGATAGGTAAGCAAGGTTAGATCATGCTTTGTCTGCATTAAGTGAGAATTACTCTGTACTGGGTTAGCTAAATTTGTTACATAAAGTGTAGTTTTTCCAGAATGTGATAGGTACGGCCATGTTGGGTAAATACATGTTGGATATTTCACAATATGTAAACTTTGTTACATAAAATATGGAGTTTTATGTGCTTATTGCAAATTAGGTTTCCTGAGTCCAAGTAAGGTTAGACTTTTTCGGTTAGCATGGCAATTGTCAAGAGTCTAAAGAGATGTAGAAATAATTAAAAGGTGAGGTGAAAGTGTTTTACAGCCATTTAACAAATAGGTGTTAACATTCGATTAGAAAAATAATTCAGCGGCAGACTAAAAGTACAAGGTCTAAAAAAATAGCCCCACACATACAAGAAATTGGTCGTTATCGTTATCACATTAGTGAAGTGGTCAGGTTTGAAGGGAATAGGTTTGGTAACAACAATGATTGTGCTGTTACTATGTATTATAAAGGATGATTCTTTATTATTAGCAACAGCAATATTTTCAGTCAACAGAGCATTGAATTAAAAAATATGTGGATCCCGTTGATTAAAAGAGAAACAACTTTACAGCACAAAATAAAAACAAACACTCAACCCACCACAACCAATCAGAGTCAATACATGCTGCGCGACCAATCAGGAGACAACTCGTCTCCCACTGGCTGAGCAGGATAAGGGGCTTTACCCTACATAAACCCATGGTTTTTCCAGTCTCCTCATCATCATCAGTTGTTGTTTGCTTGTCGTCGGAGGCAGACGTGCCAGCAAGAGCGCCAGCAGCAGCAGCAGCAGCAGCGGAACCGACTCGCACCCTCTGGCTACCTTAGTGGTCAACCACGAGTGGTGTGGGGCGGTAGGTAAGCAGTGGACTGTGACAGATGACAAAATACCCTCAACGAGGTACGTTAAACTCAGATTCTGACGACTCTATTATAGATGTAGGGAACTTTGAGGAGGTAGTCACGACCAACATGCGTACACCTGGACAGGGCGACATGGTAAACAACCACAACACTGTACCACACAGTAGGTCACAGGAGGGCGAGGGGGGCGAGGGCGGGGCGACTGCAGGTGACGTCAGTGGCTCGGCCCGCGTGCCTCCGCCCGATAGCGAGGCACGTGACGTCACCTTGGCTGGGGGG
>PNEQ01093368.1:34975-49332 GCA_003012365.1 Medauroidea extradentata | reverse complement strand
CCATAATCTTTAACCATCATATGTAACCATCATATGTAACCATCATCTGTAACCATAATCTTTAACCATCATCTCTAACCATAATCTTTAACCATCATCTCTAACCATAATCTGTAACCATCATCTGTAACCATCATCTGTAACCATCATATGTAACCATCATCTGTAACCATCATCTGTAACCATCATCTGTAACCATAATCTTTAACCATCATCTGTAACCATCATCTGTAACCATCATATGTAACCATAATCTGTAACCATCATCTGTAACCATCATATGTAACCATCATCTGTAACCATCATCTGTAACCATAATCTTTAACCATCATCTCTAGTCATCATCTGTAACCGTAGTAAGAATGGGTCGACGGGAATCTCGCACGTTAGTACAGTTCTTGGCTCGTTGTGACGATGCAGCATTTGATGCACGCTTCAAGGTCACCCTTTTAGCTCCGTCACTGACTCTAACGCGCAGGACAGGCGAACAAGTCCTCGCGGGAAGAGTTTGTTGTGTGCTGGCCAGGTAATAAGGAGTGTGACGCTGATACGCACGTCAGTAATAATACCGGCTTTGTACACCGCGCACGCAAACACTAATTTGAGCAAAATTTATTTCTATAGTAGTAATTTTTCTTTGAAACTTAAGAGGTATGGAAAGATACGATGTCAAGCGGACCACTGGAATACTCAATCACCAATAAAATCTGAACTACTCATCAACATTCGATGAGAGTATTTTCTGCCGGGTAGATATTTTATCAGAGGACGTTTATGTATACAGCGGTATGCGGTAGTAACCTTTACTTTCAAGTAAAACATTAAAAACTGTTTTTAGAAAATTGAAGGCTTGAAACCACAAAATATACAAAAATTAAACAATTAAATTTGTATAATTTTAATATGGTAATATATAGGCCTCTATAATAACCGAATTTCGTAACTACTTGCCTTTTTGATTTGAAAATAATTTTAGTATCCGAAAATATCTGCACGAGAAGTTTACGGATGTAAAAGTTATTTTCAAGTGAAAATACGTTTTTTTTTTTTTTTTTCAATTCAGTTATTATAGAGGCCTAGATATTATCATATTACAGATTATAAAAATGACAGTTATCCATTTTTGCAGATTTTGTGATTTTAAAAGCCCTTTTTTTTTCTGAAAACAGTTTTTATTTTTTTCCCCTCAAAAATAAAGCATACTGCTGATAAAATATCTACTCGGCGAAAAATCCCATCGGATTTTGATGAGTAGTTCAGATTTAATTGACGATTGAAAATTCCATTCGTCCGCTCGACTTCGTACATATCCATACCCCTTAAAGCACCGAGAATCCGTAATTATATTTGTGGGAAGTATGGCATAAAGGCAACTGTTTCTGTTTAACGAATGAAGTTAGTATTTTTCCACGTGCAGCAGTTTAAAAAAGGCGTGTTTAAGCAGTCTCAGGGGCCTAAAAAACATGTTCAAAATAGGCATTGTGTAGTTTTTTTAAAAAAATAATATATTGATAGAATTAAATATTGGGAATAAGTTTATCAGTTTCGCATCCAGTACCGTTTGGATCCTAAATACGTGGCGTGTACCTGCACTTTTATTTGTGTTGTTTCATATTACCTAGAACAAAATGATAAACAGTAAAAACCTTAACCACGTTAACTTCAAAGTTAAATTTCGTAAGCGTGTGTAGGCTATATTGAGGTCTTGATTTTAGCGGAAAATGTCAAGAGGTATTTTCTGAAGTTAGTAATTCAATTAATAAATCCGCGTAGATATTTAAACTATGTTGATTACCAGAAAATACGTAAGTGGTAATTCAAAGACTGCAAATATGATATTTTAATCAAGGTTGGTGGGTGAGCAGAGAATGAATGGGCGGAGACTTTAAGGGTGCAGTCTACCGCAATTTTCATCATCATTATTTTATTTTTTATTTGTACCAGATTTTTTTTTTCTTATTTTAGACACAAAATGTGACTAAAGTTGGGTCTTATGAAATTTTTTTATCTCTCATAGTTTTCGCGTAATGGTTTGTTAAAGTCATATTTTGCATGTTTCCGTTTTAACGACTACACTAAAACCAACTGATATACCAAACTAAAAAAAATCACAGTGTATAAAGACATTGCAGGCTACAACGACATGCTCGTAAAATTAAAGAATAAAGATTATTTGTATTTTTAAAAAAAAATATTGAAATTTTTAAATTTTTATTTTTAGTTTCAGCAATTGTTTTAAAATTCAAATAATTTTTATTCTTTAATTTCATGAGCATGTCATTGTAGCATGCAATGTCTTTGTCCACTGTGATTTTTTTGAGTTTAGTTAATCAGTTGGTTTTAGTGTAGTCTTTAAAACGGAAACATGCAAAAATATGACTTTAACAAGCCATTACGCGAAAATTATGAGAGATGAAAAAATTTTCACAAGAGCCAAATTTTGTCACATTTTGTATCTAAAATAAGAAAAAAAATATCTGGTACAAATAAAAAATTAAAAAAAAAAATTGTGATGAAAATTGCGGTATCCGCGCCCTTAAGGAAAATAAACATGTAAGTTCAGCTGGCGGAAGTTAACTTGTCACGAACATAGCATAATTAGAGTGAGTGAGAGATTTTGGTCAGCACTTAAGAGAAGTCCTCGACTGGCGCATGGACGGCTTTGCAGCGTGTCACGCGCATACATTTTTACGCGAAACTGCTCGAGTTATTCATATTATGTTCACCTACGAAAAGAACACACTCTTGAAACTATGCTTCTATTTTTTCGAAAATGCAGCACGCTTGTTAGAAACATGATATTCGGGCCTCTCAAAATGGCTAAAAACGGGTTTTTTAGACTGTTGTAACTTCGAAAATATTTCTTGAATTCGTAAAGTGCTAAACGAGAGGCATGCTTTGGTCTTTGCTTCATACTATTCAAAAATAAAATATTGGGGCCACCGCTAAGTCCAAAAAGACTACAACGGAAACCCTGCACGCCATTTTGGCGCGCTGCGAATAGAGGCGATATGCTTCTCGTCTAGCGTGGGACTCTGGCTCTTATCGCTACACTGTTACCACGCGACAAAGGTGGAAATTTGACACCGCGAAGGACTCCTCTTAACGTCGAGGTCTCTAGCGCTGGTGAGGGGTGACATGAGGTGAGTATGGAGCAGTACCGGAATGAAGGGGCAGGGGAAACGGGAGATCCCCCACAAACTCCACCAACCAGCGGCGTGATTCCCACGTGCGAAAATCCGGAGACCGGTCCCTTCGGGAATAGAACCCGCGCCTTGGTGGGTGGCGAGAGGTGTGACCCCTCGACCACCGCTCGTTTCATGCCTTACATGCACTTCTACAGCTCTAATACGTATTAACTGGCAGCGTGTCTCTATGTAGAAGAGTCTCTCATTTGACTGGGCCAACCAGAACAAGGGTTACTGGGACACCACACATATGTGATTTGTGGGTAGAGTCGCAAGACGCTGAGCTCCGGTCACCGACCACGAAGAACTACAGATGTGGACATAAGGCATTGCAACAAGCTGGTGCTAAATTCTTTTCGGAAACACTCAGTTGCTGTGTGTATGCGACTGGCCAGGACTTCAGCTCCACGGACACACTGAGGCACATTGGCGGGCGAGAGATAGGCTGGCGTCGTATCGGACGTTGAAGGCCGTTGTCTGAACGATATTGGTATAGTCTATCACATGTAAGTATTACATATTTTGACAGTTTACTTCTGAGAACTGTGACCGTAGACAGAATTGCGGTGACAATGCTTTTCCAGGAAGCCAGGTAATTTAAGGGGGGGGGGGTGTTGACAATTTTATTGCATTTTCAGTTTTTTAGCCATAACATTTATTCTAATTGTATTATCAAATTTTTCTCTTCGACAAAGCATAGAATATATTTTTACTAAATAAATTGACATAAATAAAATAATAATGGAATCTTTTACTAATTTGTCATGCAGAATCATTGCAAGTGAATTATGGGTTAAGTTTCAAGAATTCTCTTGCTATGATTTTGCATGACAAATCAAGGGAAATATTAAATTGTTATTTATGTCAAGCAGTTTACCAAGAATGTACAATTTGAATAAATGTTATGGCTCAAAAACTTGTCTAACACTACTCCTCAAAGCTTCAAACAATGGAACTACCAGGCCCATTTCTCGGAAGAGAAATTTCAAAATATGGAAAAGTTACGTGAGACAGACTATAGATGTATCGTGCGGCTGTCGAACCACAACTCGTGTTTTTGAAGCAGGTGAAAGTTGCGTAGATTGGAAACTGAGTCCCGAGGTTGTGGCGGTACTGACATGATCAGGTCTACATCCAGGTTCCTTGCTCGCGTCTTCAGTCGTGCCGATTTAGGCTGTCCACTGTAAACTGAGCACTTTTTAATGCTCTGCCCCTTCAGGGGCGCATAGCCAAAAAAATTTTCGGGGGTTGGGGGGTACGGTGTTATTTATTTATTTATTTTTGCAATGTCCTATACACATATCCCTACATACTACATACATACATAGACACAGACACAGAAAAAAAACATTTTATTTTATTTTACTTGGAATTATTGCAGTTACGTTTATTTGATTGGTACTGACAAATAGTTTTCACATATTTATTGAAATTTGGGTTAGTTCGAGGGGATATCTCTTCCCCCCAGGCTGCGTCCGTGTTTCTTTCATATAATTTCTATCTTCTCGTTAATTCTTAGTATGGGTAAACATTGACATGTAATTATTAGACATATGTTGTATATTTTTTCATCGCTGCCACAAGTTGTTAAGGGGGCGGTTCACCTAAGATTTCAACATCTTTTTTTTTTTATTTTTATATTTGTACCAGATATTTTTCTATTATTTCAGACATAAATTGTGATTAAATCTTCCTCTTAGGAATTTGTGTATTTCTCACAGTTTTTGCGTAATGAGTCGTAAACGTCAAAATGTATACTTTACGGTTTTATGTACGCCACTAAAAGCAACTGACATACCAAACCGGAAAAAAATCACAATGTATAACAATGTTGTAGGCTAATATTTGACATATATAAAAACAAAAAATAAAATATTTTTGTATTTAATAAAAAAGGCTGAATTTTGTAATGGAAATTAAAAAATTTCAACAGTTCTTTAAAAATACAAAAATATAATTCTTTTTGTTTTTATATATGTCAAATCATAGCCTACAACATTGTTATACACTGTACATTTTTTCGGTATGGTATGTCAGTTGGTTTTAGTGGCGTACATAAAACCGTAAAGTATACATTTTGAAGTTTACGACTCATTACGCGAAAACTATGAGAGATACACAAATTTCGTAAGAGGAAGATTTAATCACTAGTTATGTCTAAAATAAGACAAATAATATCTGGTACAAATATAAAAATTAAAAAAAAGATGTTGAAAGCTGAGGTGAACCGCGCCCTTATTGTCTGATGGGGCTATAAAACATATGTATTAGTTGTTAAAATGCTTTTTTTTTAATAATATCCCGTGGGTAGTAACCATCACATGTCAGTCATCGTGTGTATATATATATATATATATATATATATATATATATATATATATATATATAGAGAGAGAGAGAGAGAGAGAGATTATTTGGTTGATCGGCAAATATATTGTTGGTCGTCGGTAGGAGGACTTTACGTATCATGCAGCGAGGTCATTTAAGACTCAGAACGGAAGCGAAGCAGCAATGAATGAATGGCCTCTCCCAGTATTCGTCGGGAGCTATTTGAAGAAACAGCGCAAAGCCGAAATTAGGATGACCGGACTATAAATCGAACCCGGGTCTCTCTATTGCAGTTGGGAGTTTAAGTTGCTCAGCAGCTAAACATTCATGACTGATTATTGTACAGAACAATATCTAGCTTGTAATAGAATTTTCGTTCAATTAAATATATTTGCATGTTGTAATTTTTACATAAAAACATGCCAGAGTCAGAATCTTACTGTTTTTTTTTTTTTTTATTTTTAAGATAATTCACAGCAATTAAGGTGCAATAAAAGTCTTTATAAAATCTCTAATGTAATTAATTGAAATGTATTTACAGCTTTTTAACAAATGTGTTAAAATAGGTAAGCAAAATGTATGTTATGTTCATAATTTTTTAAACCTACTAAACCATTCTCAGGGATGACGTTAGAGATCATTGGGGTGCACTTTGTACCAATATGGGTAATTTCGCTGTACCAAGAACTTTATTTTGTAGAACTTTTGGTGAAGGAAAGACGAGTAAGGCAGGATATTTGAAAAAATTTAATTTGATATCTTCAGGTAATGATCAGTAATGTTTCACCAATCAGCACAGAAGAAATAAATTTGAGTGGTGTTAAGAAAGACAGGGTTAATATACAATAACAAATTATTTTGTCTTGTGATCAAGCAAAAACAGTATGATGTAATTTATTTTTGGTAAAAAATAGTTACCAGAATAGTATAATTTGTACGAGCCAAGTACTATTCTGTACATGAAATAACGGATTTTTTTCTGCCGAGAATCCTTAAGAGCGCTGCCTGAAACGTTTTAAAAGCGTTGTAATGCACAGGGATTTTTTTTACAAAACTATTCCACATGCGCTCATTGTGCCTATGTTACCCAGATTGTACAAGGACAAAATGTCAATGTTAAGACATCTTGCTAGTTAAAAACACTAATTTTAAGCTCTGAAACATAGATAGAAACGGTCTATTGAGGCTGTATTACTTCAAAATGTTAACTGGATGTTTGCGAAACTCAGATAGAACTGTGTTTTCAACTTTGCAGCACATTTTCCACCAATGAAATGATTATGTTCACTTCAAATGCCATAGTAAATATGGATTGGCGTGAATCTTGCACGCTATTTTAGCGCCTGGCTTGTTGTGGCGATGTGGCATTTGATGCGCGGTTAAAGGCCGCCCTTCTATTTATATCACTTCTGAGCCTCTAACGTGCAAGTACACTGTTAAGAAATTCCGTAAATGTACAGATGTAGGGATTTATGGTGGTATGTTATTTTACGGGAACGTCTTTTGTAATTTAAATTTTAAGAAAATGCATTTCGTTTATTCTGTTCACGGACGTTCCGCCGTTATTTGCAAAAATATTGCGGTTAACTAATGTGGTTTTTGTGAAAAAATTAATTTAAAACAATTTTTTTGCTGCGATTTGTTTTTCGCCATGTTTATAAGCTTAATTGACGTAGTTTTCAAAGTATTAATTTACGTAGTTACAGAAATTAAGGGACGAAAAATACGTAACTGAGAAAATACAACATCCGCAATTTAACGAAGATAACAGGACAATTTTTCACTAGTACACTTTCAGTTATTTTAAGGAGAAATTTGCTAGCAGTGTAGGCGGTGCCCATAAGGTGGAGCGTCCGCTGCCATCTTTGATTTATTTAGTTTTAAGTATAACTTTGGTTTCTGTTTTATTTAACTGTAACCCTATCGCTAACTTAAGTTGTGGAGTTGCAAAAGTTAAAATGTTTAATATTCAACTTGTGTGATTCTATTAACCTAGTTAAGGAAAGTATTCCAACAACGCCTTGTTTAAACTATCGGGTTAGTTATTTTGCACGCGATATCGAGGCCATATGAATAAAATTACAAGGCAAACAGACGTAATTCCATAAGAAGTGAAGATATTCTTGTCAGCATTTAACAGCTAGTGCTTGTGATGAGGAACAAGATGTATGGAGCAGCGCCGGAATGAAGGGTCGGGGGACACGGAAGATCCCCGAGAAAACCCGCCAGCCAGTGGCATGGTTCGGCACAATTCCCTCATGCGATAATCCGGGGACCGATCCGGTCGGGAATCCCTGACCGCCATGGTGGGAGGCGAGTGCTCTATCTAGCCACTGAGGCAGTTCCAGCTGTGGCGCAAGAAGGAGCCTGCAGCGCGGTGTCAGGACCACGCCTGGAGTGTCTGCAGGATGTTGCGGAGGAAGGGGGCCCGGAGAGCTGGCGGCGTCGCCCTAGGAGAGTTGAACGCACGGTAGAGCGGCAGTTCACGAGCTGAGTTGAGTGAGCAGCAAGTGGGTCAGTCAGATAGCAAGCCCCACCTACACTTCACCTTACACTGTCACTGCTACTGCGCGTTTATACCGCCTGCCTGCCATACACCGCGCACAGTAAAAAAAAATTTGTATATTTACAAGGAAATTCTTGTAACGTAATATCAGAACATTATAAGTCAGATAGTAAAAGTAAGATGTCAGAAATATTTTTAAAGTGGTTACAAATATCGTAAACAACTTTGGGAACTAGCAAAATATTGCTAATGAGCAGATTTTTCGAATTGAAACAAAATAAACCGAGGAGACCTTTCACATTTTACAAAACATTTCGTACTTTCACAAAAAAAGTTTTTTGGAAACTATTTTCCAAAAAAAAATTTCGTAACACTACAAGAAATTATTGTAAAATAAACCACATATTAGCTGTAAATATACAAAATTTGTTTGTAGATTTACAGAAATGTTTGTAAATATACAAAGAAATTTGTAAATTTACAAGATTTTTGTAAATTTTACAAAATATTTTCGTAGTGTTACAAAAAACTTTTTTGGAAACTGGTTTCCAAAAAACTTTTTTGTAAAAGTACAAAATTTTTTTTTACTGTGCGCCAACATTAACAGGGGAGTTCACACAACCTTTTTATTATTTTAATAATTTTTATATTTGGACGAGATTTTGTTTGTCTTGTAAACATGCATTGTTACAATTTTTCACAGTTTTGGACATTTTTTCGCTTTTATTGTTTTTGTATAATGGCAAGTAAATGCTCAAATTTGTATAAAATCGTTTAATACAAGAAACGGAAACCAGTTGACTTACAGAAACGAAATAATTCACACTGAAGGAAAAGTATAAAATTACTGCATTGAAATATTTTGTGTTAAAATAAATACAGAAAGTTGACAATTTTTTATTTAAAATTCAGCAATTTTTTAAAGTTAAAAAAAAATCCAATCAGAATTCTCCCGTAACTTGCACATTTTGTCTTTGACATGCCGATATGGTAAGACTGTCAGTGCTAAAAAATGTTATATGTTGGACTGGGGAGATGATGAGATGAGAGCCAGGGTAGTCGCCCACACATCTGTAAGTACTCTGGGCTGTGTAGCCGTCGACAGTGACAAAGTGCTGGTCGACCCCTCCTACCGCCTGCACGAGGCTGCCAGGGGTTGGGGGCGAGGAGAGCTAAACAACGGCCAACTCTCCCAACCATTTAATTTATATTTTAAGTATTTGTACATGTTTTGCAATAAGTATAGTTAGTTGTAATAAATAATGATGTCAAAAATTATATAAATGTAAACTGTGATTTATGGAAATAAAATCACCACGAAAGATGGTCGTAATCGCCCGAATTCGGAGAAATACCGGAAGGCCGGGGATTTGAAACAAGGCTCCTGATTGGCTGGGGGGAGCCGCGTCTGAAATCGTCGCCGGCAGCGGTGCCGAGAGGAAGACGAGTCTGGGCCTCAGCCGCGGACCGATGCGTGTGTTCGTGTCCCGCGGGTCCGCGTCTCGGTAGGCCACCAGGGGTTACCAAGAGCCTTATATACGCGTTTGATTACATTTAATTTATCGGGCAAAGGCGATTAGACGTCCGCCGATTTAATCGCAATTCGCAGGCCAAGAAGCTGACTCAGTGGCCTGAGTGCGGTGCGGGAGGTCGTTGTGCGATTCCTGCCGCGAATAAGGGCGTTTACGACCGTGTGGAGTGGGTTGCCATATAAAGAAATAGCACTCGTTTCACTTGGTAGTTTGGACCCATATAGATTCTCGCAAAGTAAGTGTTGAGTGGTTGGTCACTTACTGACTTTGATTGACTTGTGGTTGGTGGTAAATCAAACCCGCTGGGCTAGTCGAGGCAATTTCTGGAACGGGATAGATTTAATCAAAGCCTACATTGATTAATCAATTAATTTAAATAAAGTAACTCCGATCTTTAAAACCGTGCGGGGGAGTTACAGTGACCTACTGATTACAAAAATTTATTATTTATTAATTTACCAATTTCAATTATAAGCTATTTTTATTGTTACGAATGATACCAAAGTATTTAGTTTGGACTTGTATCGCTGTATAGTGTTAAATAACATGAGAATATTCATCACATTTCATTCGTAACGGAAAATGTTCAAATAACTGTCAACCTGACGTTCGGCAATGGCTAGAGGCCGAAAAAATTCGCGGGTTCATTACCCTGTAGGCTAGCCTCCATTAATATTTGTGTACGGAATGTGATAGCAGCTGTTTATTAGCTGCTCACTGAAAGTGAAATGGGCCTGTATTCAGCTACAGTTGTATTATTGGCTCAGCTACTTCCAGGAAGTGTCGAGTAAGTCAACGGCCAATTATGATCGTGATACACACCTACAGTTGCTTGAATTCTAGCTTGCGCATAAGAGAAAACACGACATTTTTCAGGTCTCTATATATGTGTTTCAGGCAATGATGGATCTACCGGAGAATTTTTCAAAAACACGTCATATTACTAGGTAATATGTTCCTTGCTTCTTGCACGCTACTGACTGTAGAGTGTGCCTTTACATATCAATGTTCCAGAAGAAAGCTTAGAAATGTCTGATTCTCGCGGAAAGAATTTCGCAGCAACGCATTTCAATGCCTTATGTGTACATCTACAGCCCTGATCCATGTTTGTGATTATATGTTTTTACTCTCACAAGTCTTTCGGTTTTAACCGCAAATCACAGACGTGCGATGTCGCAGTAACATTACTCTGATTGGCACAGTCGAGTGAGAGTCAACTTTGCACAAACACGCCCTGTCAATAACCACGAATGGGAAATACAGACGAGTACGGGAAATACAGACGTGAACGGGAATTACAGACGTGTACGGAAAACATCGAAACAAGCTGGTACAAAAATATTATCGCGATAACCAGGTGCTTCTATTACTGTTTCAACAGACATCTCAGAGCTTTGTACAGTCATTGCCGAGAAGCGCACCTCGTGGACCACGCCCTCGTATATCGTTAGAGATGATGGTTAGAGGTACGTAAATTTCGCAGATACATACCAGGATAGGTTGAACGCCAATTATGTATACTTCATTGTCATGTCTGTGACTTGCTGGCGGCTGTTAGGAAACGCGTTTGACTACTGCATGCCAGTAGTAAGTAAGGAAATAATGCGAAGTGCTATCGCTTGCTACCTGCTTGTACGGTTGTAAGCCGATAGATAAAGGATTGTGGCCAGTGGGTGTATAGGACTGACAAATCTAGGCTGCTGCCAGATGAATCCGCGAAATTGACCTACCTCTAATGATGGTTTATGGGGGTAAAATTTGACTGTTTGCTAGGTTTCAACACACGTTCAGTTTATGAGAAGATTACTGGTTTTCGCTTATATGTGGAGCGTTACCCTATTTAACTGAGCCAATTAGAATCCCGCTGTTGTAATATTTAATGCCTATTATTGGTCTGCAGACAGCTATGTTGTGTCAGGCGTATATCACCCAATCATGCATGTTGCAAGAAACTACAGTATTTTCAAGGGTATGTTGGCACAAAACATTTTCGCGATATACCATCATCTCTATGTATCGTATATCGTGAACATTTTTTACACCAACATAGGTTTGAAAAGGCTGCAGTTTCTTGCAGCATGTATAATTGGGTGATATACATCTAACATAACTAGGGCCCGGTAGTTTTCGCGAAAAGATTTTTGCAGCACTTTGTTTCAATGCATTACGTGCATCTCTGCTTTGTGGTCAGTGATTGGATGCCGTAACACCCAGCGTCTGGAGGTTGAACCCGCAAATCACAGACGTGTTGTGTCACAGTTATCCGTGTACTGATTGGCACAGTCAAATAAATAACGACTCTGCACAAAAACACTCTGTCAATAAGCATGAAGTTGAGCTGCAGGTGTGCACGTAAGACACTGAAACAAAGTGGGGCAAAAATCTTTTCGCGAAAACTACTGGGCCCTATATAACGTAACAGTCTGTAGTCCAGTAACAGACATTAAATACAACATCGGGATTATTATTGACTAAGTCAAATAGGGCAACAGTTCCACGTACAAACGGAAAGCCAGTCATGTTTTGGTTTGCCGAAGTTACAATCTAGCAAACAGTCAAATTTTCCCGCAATAAACCATCATCTCTAAATATAGTTTAGAATCCTCTATTAGTGTGGTATCTCTCTGAGCAGTAGAGAGATACAGCTGTGCGAAAAGACCATTTTTTTTTTAGCTATGTTGGAGGGCTCTAAAACAGTACACACACAGTGATGTTTTGAAAGTAATTAGAAGTACTTTTCTGAAATGTGTTACTAAAATAAACGTGTGTGTTCAATAGCCATACATACATACACGATATTACGTATGTAAGTGCGTGTGTGTATATATATGTATGTGTATATATATGTATATATATATATATGTGTATATATATGTATATATATATATATATATATATATATATATATATATATATATATATATATATATATATATATATATATATATATATATATATATATATATATATATATATATATATATATATATATATATATAAATATATATATATGCATTTCTATTAAACTTCTTTCACGGAAAGAAAGCCCTTTAATGTGTTTCACGTGCTGGTATTATTTTGTGTATGTTAAATCTAGTAAACTTAGAATAATGTTTGCGGGATTTGAACCTGCGCCCATTATATGATGTCCAGAACAGCGGTAGTAAGATGTCTGTGTAGTGCAAGAGCGATATTATTCCGTGCAGTGTTGCCACATTGTGCATGGGAAATGTCGCCGTACAACGTTTCGCCACATATATTTTCATCTCTAATTCAACCTGAGATTCTGGTTGCGTGCATATACTTCGTTTCTGGACATACTATGTACAAAAATATTCTAAACAAATTATGAAATTATGTTTTGGATTATAATATAAGTTATAGTTCACAATAAAACTACACATACTTTCCATACTGTAGTGCAGAGTAGTTCAAATATACAAATCTTGTTCTGAAGGAAAATTGCTGTCGAAAGTTACCTTAGTGTTTGATTTATCATTTGGTTAATTCTTGCTTCTGTTCCAACTCGCGTAACGTAGTTGACATTTATAAATATGTGACGTTAGTGCGTCACGTTCAGACTAACATGATCAGCTAGAAGCTGACGTGGAATATTTTTCAACTTGTTAAATACAGTAAATGTTCTGTGACTCTGTGACCTTATTCACCTTAAATTATAGAACTCGCTATACTTGACACAAACATGGCTGGATCCCATAAGCCAAGGATATTCTCACGTTGGCTGCGGAAGCCTGTGAATTATCTAATTGCACATTCACGTTGATTATATTTTATAATCATTTTTTCCCGAGGTTATCTCCCCTAACGCGTGCAAGCAGCTTCGAGTCGGGCAGAGCTTTCGAAATAACTTACACAAGAGCTGGAAACGGGGACAGCCAAAACAAACAGATATAGCACGTGGATGTGTACAAGTAACTATCTACATGGTGATTATAAAGGTAGACAAAAATTAAATTTAGGATGCTGCAAAGCTGCATACCAATATTTTTGGGAAAACAGTTCTCACATATTTATAGGAAGTGTTATAAATCATAGGTCAGAAAATGTGCCGTTTTTGCACTATGCTTTAAGTACGTGACATGCAGTACATAGCGTGCGAGCTGGATCGTGTTGATGTGGAATACCACTGCAGCTATTATTGGCAACTACAAACCAGACTAGACGTATTTAATTAGACAGTAGGTGCTGTGCAAGGTAGCATTCCACAGTATAAGTGGTTCGGAATTAAGTGAGCACTCACAAAAGCCCTGCTAAAGTTCTATTTCCAGCCAAATCGTATCTTTCCGCACGTAAGGAGTAACGACGGGACAGGTCGAACCTCTCTGGACACGTCACTTAATCATTGCGCGTGTAAGATAAGTTGTGTAGTCAGTATTAATCGATGCAGTTTAATAAAAAAAAAGTTTATTAATTATATAAAATACAATCATGTCGAATTAGGCTGATTTGGTTACTGTATTTATGTATTTACATATGAAATACACGGAATTATCTTGCGTAGTTTCGCTGCCAATCAAACAAGCAGTATTGCAGCTAAAGTTAGTATTGAATTATATGCAGTGACGGGTAGTGATAATTTTGAAAGGTTACATTTTTCACTTTATTCCGAATGACCTATAACGTGATCCAGCTCGCGTCATGGTAACAGTAGTGCAGAAACGGTGATTTTCGGACCTATGTTCATACTATATTTTTTGTCCATCCAGATTTGTGAATTGCTCCTCCAAAATATTGGCATATCATTTTGCAACTTTCTGTACATGGATATATTCCCCCCCCCCC
>PNEQ01093368.1:0-34875 GCA_003012365.1 Medauroidea extradentata | reverse complement strand
TGCAGAACTTGGGACGTTGCAAGATTGCTGGAAAACTACTCAACGCACATGTGAGATGTCTGCTCGGAACTATCAATGAAGTAACTTTACACGCGTATATACATTTTCCTGCTCCTCCACTAATCTTTAATGTTATTTTCTCGGGGCCAAAAATTGTGGAAATGAGTGTTTATTGCGGACCTTTTTAAGCAAGAAAATGTTGGTTCCAGATATCGAGAATAGTATACGCGTACGACACATATTTACCTCGAATGTACGTCATAAGATAACAGTCAGCACAGCGAGTTATAGGCGAGAAGATAGCGCCCTAGTTCAGTGACTGGCGCCTTGAGGCTAGACTGGGGCGTGATGCGCTTACTGTGTCGCTCTTAAGGCCATGGTTTTCCAATTATTTCAAACAATTGCAAATAACTTGAATATTTTTTAACCAAATGCTTTGAAAAAATTTGAGACTGTGCACAGTCATATGATACACAATTCTGACATAGCGTTTTTTTTTCTCCTTCAAATCATGTACCGTTTGCTAGCAAAAAATTATTTTGCTTCAGTTTTGCTTATTTTGATTTCAAAATTAATGCTATTTCAGGGGCTAACATGTTAAAATCCGTTTGGTGTATTGCAACAGAAAAATTCTGATACAAACGATATATAAGTGTTAAAACTGTAACAATGAATTTGTGCTATATGTAATAATTTGCGTTAAAAAAAAAATGTTTTCGAAACCACTGCTAAACTAAAGAGCGAGGCCTTAAGTAGATTTAATTTGTCGATTATAGGTCAAGAACCTTTTTTTAAAGTCGAATTTTTTTGTTTAAATTTAGGAAATTGGCTTTAAGGTATTTCGGCTCAATTTGTTTCGTTTACATTCAAGAAACTGACTTGAAGATATTTGGACTCCTTTATTTAATTTAAAAAAAAGTGTATTATATTTATTTATTATGGTGTTTTCACAGAGGGGAGGAAATTTCAATCAAATTAAAAAATAGTTTAAAATTTTTTAAAATAGTTATTATAAAAATTTAATAAACAACAATGTAAAAAAATTATTTTATTTTTATAGGAGGGGAAATAATTCTATCCAGGAGATGAAGAAAAATTATACATGCGGGTACCTTAATGTTAGAAAACGGATAGGTGAATACATGTTGAACTGTATTGTATATACCTCAGTATTTATCCAACCAACATATATGCATGATCTTTTAGGTTGTACGATTCTATTTTTTTTTTTTTTTTTATTTTTTTAAATATTTTTACTCCAAAAAAAAAAAAAAAAAAAAAAAGAACACTCGAACATACAACCTACTCATAATATTTCTCCCCACATATGTACTATTCATGTAGCAGTACTTTCCTATTATCAATGCAGAGAATGGTTTTTGCAAGAAAGCAATATTGTGTAAGGTGGCCTATTGCCACAGAATATAATTTAACACATAAATCACTATCCTAGCTCTCGCCAAGTCTCGAGGTAGGCGGCGTACTTAAGAGGGCGTGGTACATAATTCAACGCTAAAAGCATTAATCTATAAGTTAAGTTTCTTAAAGCCATTTTGCGAAAATTAAACAATAGCAATCCTAGACAATAGTTTTAACCATCGTTGTAAACAAAATAGTTTCTAGTGTTCGAACTTCTGAGGCACAATCTCTGACACCGGAACCTCGTGCATTTAACTGCGGCACAAGAGATCACGCGTAACGAATTAGTAATTCTGTATAAATATTTACTCATAAAGTTGGCAAATAACATTATCTAGGATTGTCATTGAGTACTTTATTCATATTGGTCTCGAAAATAGCGTAGAAATCAATTGATGTTTTCAGCGTTTATTTATCTACCACGCACTCTTAAAGGATGTCCAACTGCGTTTAATATCAAATTTTTTTATTTTTACGAAAAGGTGTTAGTTTTGTAGACGGTATTTTTTAGTACAGTTACCCTTACGAAACAATTTTAGCTCGCATATTTTTTCTCATAACGTTGCGTCAAAGTTAAAAGTTACATGTTACGCTGCCACAGGGACGGATCTAGGCTTTATTTCGCCCGGTGCAAGAATTGTGGTTTGTCCCCCCCCCCTTTTTTTTTTCTTTCTGCCCTTTTCCCTTCAGTCCAATCAACCAAACAGTAATAAACGTATCTTACATACGTTGTTTTGCGCTCGTGTAAATAACTGTATAAATACGTTAAACATGTACTTACTAGCTACCATTAGCAGTGTTTTACGTGTGCATTCTAATTATAAATACTGTATTTATAACATTATATGTAGAGACATGAACTTTTCGCGAAAAGAATTTTGCCCCACTTTGTTCCAGTGCCTTATGTGCACGTCTGCAGTTCTACTACGGCTTAGATATTGGCAGCGTGCCTTTGAACTGTGACGTTTCTCATTTGACTGTACCAATCACAACAAGGTTACTGTAACACCACACGTCTGTGGTTTGCGTGTAAAACCCCACGACACACGAATGTCAAAACATCCAATCTCTGACCGTGAAGCAAGTCTGCAGACGTGCACACTAGTCACTGACACAAAGTGAGGCAAATTTCTTTTCGCGAAAAGTTCATGTCTCTAAATGGTGTTCAAGGTTAATAAAAATACAAAATACGCAACTAGTAAAAGTATAAATATTGGTTTGTATTGTATTTTTTACGCTCATTTACATTTCATTCCCAAGTAAAAATGTTCGACACCACCAGCGCCCCATCTAACCCGGCGCCCAGGGCAGTCTCCCCCTACCCCCCGCCCTCCACAAAGATCCGACCCCGCGCTGCCATGCGAATAGTTAAAACCAGTTGACTTACTTAAACGAAATAATTCACAGTGAAATAACTTGCCATGGGCTATGGAACCTTATATTAGAAAATCTCACGCTGAACAACTTATGTGTTTTAAAAAGTTGCTGAATTTGTAACTATTTATGCACATTTGCGATTTTCTTTAAAGATCCAGAATATTACGTTGTGGGTTTATAAATGTTGCGTTGCTTAGACCACGGCATGTTATTTCACTGTGGTCGATAGGTTTTCAAAATTCGCATGGCCGCGCAACATGCAAAATTTGTCTTTGACGCACCGTTACGAGAGTTTAAATTGTTTCGTAAGAGGGAATTGCACTTATTAGTACGTACCCTCTTTAGGTCGTTCGGGATAAAGTGAGCACTAAAGAACCTTTGGAAAAAAAAATCCTTAGTCGTTACTGCATTTAAATAATATTTTCAATAGCCTACATTATTCGTCGAGTGGTTGGCAGCGAACTGCCGTACATATTTCCAAGTATTTTATGTTTAAATACAACAATGATGCAATAAATGCACCTGAAATCGACATGTGTTTTACATTATTAATAAACTTTTTTTTTATCAAACTGTATAGATTCCTACAGACTGCACAAACATTAAACGACGTGTCCAGAGAGGTTAGACATTTCCCATCGTTAGCTGTTGCGCGCGGAAAGATACGAATTGCTTGAAAATAGAACTTTAGCAGGGATTTAATTAGTGCTCACGTTATATCGAATCGGCTATACAAAACTTCACACTGTATTACGGAAATATAAAATTATGATTTTATTACTACCTTGAACACCCTTAAGTTAGTGTGTAAACCCCTTCATTACTGTTATTTTCTACAAATGTTCGCCATGTCGTGTCGGCCGGGGGTTTACAGCACGACACGACAGAATGGCGACAGCGGAAGATGGCTGTAACGGGACACGTACACTCCGCCCTCGGGAGGACGAAGTTTTGATCGACCCCGGACGGCGACGATTACCACGGCGGATGTTACGTTTCACACGCGCCTTCCTTCCTTCCTTCCTTTTTAAAAAACAAGAAACGAAAAGAAAAAAGCGTAAATAGCGAAACTGCCTTGGAAAGCCTTTGTTGTGCTGTGCGTGTGCATCGTACGAGCTGAGCTGAGACAATGCACAATGAAATTACTTGTGAGACACACATTCCCGGCGAGAGATTTCTATCAGAGCAAAATATTCTTTTTATAATATGTCAAGGTCTGTAATATTAAAAATAATAATAAACTTGGCAAATTCGTTTCAGATTATTAGCAAAAATAAGCCAACTATATTAAGGCCTCGCACTTTAGTTGTGCAGTTATTAAAAAAAATATATAACGAGAATTATTATATAAAAAAATTATCTTACAGTTTTAACTCATATATTATCGTTTGTAGCAGAATTTTACTGTTACAATACATCAAACGGATTTTTAGATTTTGCCCCTAGTGAAATATCACATATTTTGTTGAAAATAAGCCACAATGAAGGAAAAATAATTTATTGCTAGCAAACGGTACATTATTTTGAAAACCGTCCTGCCAAAATTGTGTATAGTATAACTGTACACAATCTGACATATTTTTCAAAGCATGTGAGTTATTTACAATTGTTTGGAATAACTAATGGATCATGACCTTAAACTTAAGAGGAGTATATACCGGACGTAATTATCAGCGTTAGAAGTGCAGGAACAGAGGAGCGATAAGAGCGAGACTGGCACGCTTGACAAGATACCTACGTATCGTTCTTGCGTGGGGTGTACAGTGTTTTCGTTGTAGTTGGTTTTCTATAGGAATTAAATCAGTTATCGTACAATTTTGTTAGTGGGTAGGTTATAGCAATACCGAAGGCTTGTAGCTTGTGTCCTTGTCCTGGAAAGTCATATTTAACAATATTGAAGGTCCCAATACCATGTTTCTGATAAGGGTGTTATTTTTGTACTAAAGGCCTCGCTCGTTAGTTTTACAGTTATTTCGAAAATATTTTTGACGCAAATTAATACATACATCAACAATTCATTCTTACAGTTTTAAACCGTATATATCATCGTTTGTATCTGAATTTTTCTGTTGCTACACCAAACGGATTTTTAGATTTTTGCCCCTGAAATATCACATATTTTGTTGTCAGAATGAAGAAAAATAATCTTTTAATAGCAAACGGTACATTAGTTTAAAAAGCGACCTGGCAAAATTGTGTATCGTATGACTGCACACAGTCTAAAATTTTTTCAAAGCATTTTGTTAAAAAATATTCTTGTCATTTGCATTTGTTAGCAATAAATGAAAGATCATGGCCTTAATTTAGACACCCGCCTGGTGGCCGTGTGTTAGTGTGAGTGAGGCACGGTGCCAAGGGCGATGTTGACTGGCTCATCTGGTGCGGTATCGCCTCTACCGCAAGACACTGAAACATCGTGCAGTGGTATCGTAGAACACTCGCCTGACTGACACTTTCAGGGGTGACCCCAATTTTTATTTATGGCAAATCTCAAGGTAAGTATGTTTCGAGAGTAGTATCACCCGAATCCCATAAGTAGTTTTTCGGATTCATCACGTTGAAAATGTGGTTTTTAGCAATTTTTAGGGGCTCCGAAATGATTTTTCTAATCGACGTGATGCTTTTAAACCACCCTTCCGTCGTCGCTAGAAGTATATGTGTTTTTTTCGTACACAATGGGCATAAACGGAATAGTTCCTCAAAAATCGTTTGTAGGAACACACCGCAATGCATTTAAAGCACATGGTAGGTGAGACACTGGAGATAATTTGGAGTTCTTGGGCTGAACTTTTGCTCGACTCCAAGGACATTAAATTGAAAACCACGCTAACTAAGACGTGGGAAATATCTAATCATTAGTCTTTTCTTTCTGTTTTAAGTCATAAGGAAAAGCTAGTATAAATATTTGTGACTAACCTAGAAGGAACTTGTATTACTTAAAAGCGCTATAGTAAGAATATTTTCGTTATTTGCATGAAAGCAGTGTTATAATTTGTCAGTGTAAAATTCCACTCGGAGGTTTCAGTTGCCATATTAGATTAGAAAAAATTTTCCCTCCTATTAAAATATAATAATTGTTTAATATTGTTGTTTAACTAAATATTTTACAATTATAGTTTTGTTTAAGAAATTTGATAAAGATATTTTATGGCCATGATCCATGATTTCTATTTTTATCACGATGATTATTTTTTTTTTATTCATAAACGAGAGCAGGTATCGATAAACACAGTTTTGTTAAAAATAGTTTTTTAATATGTAGTCTAATTTTTTCTAGGTAAAAAATTGTATAGATTTTACTAATTAGTTCGTTAATGAGAATTCCCTTAGATGCACAATTAGCTGAAACCATTGTAGGCTATATTTTGTCTTTAAAAAATTAGTTAACATAGTATACACCATTTTTAACAAAATTTTGCAACAGTTTTTTATGTTTGCTTTTGTTTAGGATTTAATAAATAATTATCGCAAAAGCTTTAGAAGTGATTGATCATGGAATTAATTTGTTTGATATTTTCAGAGAGGATTTCCTCCCATCTCAGTAAATATCTTAATTAATATTTTTTTTTCATTACAAACATTATGATTGAGCATGTAATGTGTAATTAGGTCGCAATACGTCAAACATATTATAAATTTAAAGAAAAATTTGCCTTGATGATTGCCGAGTAATTATACGTTAACAGCTAAATTGCAATGTAGTTACTATAGCACAAGTTAAATAGAATTCGCGGAGTAGTCGAAGATTTAATATTTTTATCATAATTTCCAACAAGCGAGAAATAAAATAATTCATTATGGTTACTGGAACCTAGCCCTAAAGTAAGTCACCCTTCTATGTGTTGGCTAGGTGGTTTTCCTAGCATAGTTTTGTTTCACGGCTGAAAATTCCGAAAGTACACTACCACAATGAAAACATTGATCATTTTTATTTACTTTTATAAAAAAAGTTATAATTAGGAATTTCTAATTCACTTCTTATACGTCTACTAAAAGGTAACATAAATAACAACTTCTTCATTGTGGTACTTTTGAAATTTTCTGTCGTGAAATGAAAATAGGCAAGTAAAAATCTGCAAATCAACACGCACGGGGAAAACTGACTGTTAAGAGTTAATAGACCTAAGTTTTTTTTTACGTATGAGGCATGGAAGTGGGAAGGTGATAAGTCGAATATAGCACATCCGTCAATCACCTCATCGCCTCTACGTGCGGAGAATTAAACTAGCATGGAGTGTATTTTAGAAACTGTTTTTCAGGGGCAAGCTATGACCTTATTTGTGAAAAGTATTCGGTAAAGTCGAATGCAGGTTTCTGTGATTTTGTGTTACGATTACGGTTGATATTTTCTCAGCTATAGCAACATGAAAAAGTCAATTTTAGCTCTTTTGAGGAGTTTGGTAATCATGTTTTTAACTACAGTAGCGGGCGGCATTTTTTAAATCATAGGGACATAGTTTGAAGGGGGTGCGGCGTTTGTCCTAAATTCGTTTGTCCTAAAATCATTTGTCCTAATTTCGTTTGTCCTAAAATCGTCTGTCCTAAAATCATTTATCCTAATTTATTTTGTCCTAAAATCGTTTGTCCTAATTTTGTTTGTCCTGAAATCATTTGTCCTAAGAGGCGTTTGTCCTAATTTCGTTTGTCCTAAAATTACATTTTATTTTTTAAATTAATTTGTCCTAAAACCGTTTGTCCTAATTTCGTTTATCCTAAAATCGTTTGTCCTAAACTACATTTGTCCTAAAGTCGTTTGTCCTAAAGTCATTTGTCCTAAAATCATTTATCCTAATTTAGTTTGTCCTAAAGTTGTTTATCCTAAAATCGTTTATTGTAAACAGCATTTGTCCTAAAATCGTTTGTCCTAAAAGCATTTGTCTTAAAATTAGGATAAACGATTTTAGGACAAACGACGTGTACCCGTTTGAAGTGTGTATTATTTTCGCACATAAACACATTGAAAACATTTGTAATAGTTGTACAAGAAAAACATACTTTCCGTGCCATGCTACAGCACGTCCACTGACTCTCTAGACTCTAGAGGAATCTTCGCCTGTGTCGAATTTCCACCTTTGCCGCGTGGGAACAGCGTAGCGATAAGAGCCAGTGTCCCACGCTTGACAATAAGCATATCGCCTTTATTCACTGCGTGCCAAACTGGCGTGCAAGGTTTCCCTTGTAGTGTTTTCCTACGTGAACACAACATTTCATTTTTGAACAGTGTGAAGTAAGGACCAATGCATGCCTCTAGCTTTGCACTGTACGAATTCAGGTAATGTTTTCGGAGTTACAGCAGTCTGATAAAAAAAAGTCTTTAGTCATTTTGAGAGTCCCGAAAATAATGTTTCTAACAGGCACGCTGAATTTTTAAAAACATAGGAGCATAGTTTCAAATGTGTGTTCTTTACACAGATAAACATATTATGAATAAGTTAAGCGGTTTCCCGTAAAAAAGAATGCGCGTGACACACTGCAACGCCGTCCATACGCCAGTCGAGGAATCCTCTTAAGGGGTATTGATCCCTACCACCTTGGATTTAGCTGTTTCTTCTCGATAACTTCTGTTCTAGTCGATGCATCAAAATGTTTGTCACGACAGGGCATAGATACAAACTTAATTGATTTTCTGTAATTGCTGGAGCCATAATATATTCATTATTTTGCAACGGGAAACAGCTGAAAAGTAAAAATCTACGGGAGCGACTACAGAGGCCCCACAGTTAACAGAAACAATGCCATATGGATTCCAAAAAGTGAATGAAACAGTAAATTATGCTTTGTCAGCGAGAAAAACAGCAAAATAATGTGCATATTCCCTGATTTATCAGAAAAACCGTAAAACCGATCTGACAGGGATCAATCCCCCTTAAGGTGGACAGTGGCGATCAGTGTTACGACAGACGGTGGGTCCTGCCGCGGGTAAGACGTGAGGTAATACATGCCCAGATGAATGAAGTTTAAAAGCGACGTTCGTTGTGGTTGTTCATTAAACTAACTAGGCAGAGTAATAACAGTAGTGTGATGAGGACGAGCAGGAAGTCGTGGACTGGCAGCCAGCCTGAACGACACGCCTACCAACCTACACGTGGGCTGATGCTCGTCTCTGTCGAGGTCGTCATAACCTCGTCCATCACATCTCTTCACTAGCAACACTTCGTTCATGTGATATATCGCCTCCTCCCAACAAGGCGATCCAGGTTCGATTCCCGTCGGGTTCGACCCCGGATTTTCGCATGTGGGAATCGTACCGGACAATGGCGTTGGTCGGCGGGTTTTCTCGTAGATCTCCCGTTTCTCCTGTCTTTCTCAAAACGTCACTTCTCCATTGTATGTTTTCATTTAATGTCATCCTTCAGGTCATTCAAATTACTACGTGCGCCCAATCAGAAGTCTGCACTCGGAGCCCGGTACCCTACCCTCGGGTGTCCTTCCCATATGATATTTATCTATCTTACGAAGTGAAGAGATATTGGTCAGCGCTTAAAACCAAGTTCATTAGCGCTGGTGAGAGGTGATATGAGGTGAGTATGGAGCAGCGCCGGAATGAAAGGGCGGGGGAAACGGGAGATCTCCGAGAAAATCTCGCCGACCAACGGCATCTTCTGGCACGATTCCCACATGCGAAGATCCGGGGGTCGACCCCGCCGGGAAGCGAGATTGGAAAACATGTCACATTTCGCCCGGCAGTGGCTCTCGGCTCCCAGTCGCCGGCGCATGCACGTACCTAGTGGGAGGAGCTAGCAGGCTCGCACGGTGCACGCAGCTGACACGCATGCAGCTCGACACTTACATGCGTTACAATCAAACCAAAACATGATTTCTGTACGTACCCTAAACGTTTTGCTCGGTAACAAGTTACGAAATTTTTTTTAAGCATCCGTGTATTATGCATGGTGTCTACCCCCGCTTATTGCGTAACATAGTAATTCATTACAAACTGCATTGAGCAGATAAACGTTTACAGCCCTTTTTAGAATCGAGGGGATTGGGGGACTAAGAGTCATAGAGATTATATATTGCCGTCCACTTCTTTTCCTGGGTTGTATTAACTATCATCACCGTTTTCATATAATTTTTGCTGCTTTAACAATCAATTCTATCTGTAATTCAGTTGTTCTCTTTGTATGTCAAGGTTATTTAATAAGCAAGGCTCTATTTACATCTACAGAAACATTATAAAAAATTGACTAGAATGTTTACGTCATACTAAGACTTAAGTTATATGTCAATGCAACCAGCAATAGTATAACTACTAACAGTTTATTAGCTAATTAAGACAGCTGCCGCTATCAACTAAACATTTTCCTAAATTAATTACAACAAAACTTATTTGAGGAAAACATTAGTTTCCAGCCAAGAACTGGTCGTAAATACCTGAAAATGGAATGTCGACACTCTGAATATTGCTACAGCCGTTTCATAAACTGCGGTAGTTATCTCCGGCATGATAACTTACAAATTACATTTCGATACCAGAAAAATGTTGCCCCATATAGCCTACCTGTACAGTAAATATTATTAGCAAAGTAATGTTGAAACATTGAATAGTTTATATCGATTATATAGTTTAAACATTGCTTATAATACTATAGCTATCGGGAGGATCTCGGCTACCAACGGCAAAGTGGTGCGTCATTTGTTGGTCTACTGATATTGGAACTTGCATATTTAATTCTATACTAAAATATATTATTTTTAAATATTATCTAGGCCTATGTTTGCTAGACTCCCCAATAACTTAATCTGATCATGTCTGTCTACGTTAACAATTTACGTCTCAATCTCACAGGTCATTTTTATCGAAGCGTTGTATGCTCTCCGAACTAGTCTTTGCGAAAGTAAGAAACCAAAATTGTTTATTTTATATACACATTAATAAGACACGCGGTTAAGAGACATCATCGCTTAGCATACGAATAGTTATTTAGTGTGTCATGCGTGTTCTTTATTTTACGAAACTGCTAAACGTATCCTAACAACGGTAACAAAGTAAGACAATTTTCAAACTTTGCTTGTTAAATTTTTTAAAAATACTCACATGCATTTATTTTTTAAACGGGTTTTTTCATATTGATCTAACTAGCAAAATACCAACCTTATTTGGAAAACAGAAACAGTAGCATATGTATCACGTTACATAATATTCACTAGTAAAATGACGGCCGCCGCTTACGTTTTTATAGGGAAAATGCAACAACAAAAACACTGAGCACTAATTAAGTGCTCCACACATATAAAGGCGATATAATTCCTGACGCGCGCTACCGTCTTGCCCATATGTCTTACCGTTTTACTGCCTTCAGCGGATAATAAATAAGCGTGGCTGGCGGACTTCACTCGCGCGCACGGTCTTCCTACCAAACATCTGTTAATGTGTAAAGATTTTCACAGTTCCAGACATAATTAGTTACACGGGATGGAATACAGGTGGCGGAAAAACTCACGTGTGAAGCTAGTCAGACTTAAATCAAGAACAATGAGTATATCAACCTTCATAGTAAGAGCGTACAACGACGGCGAATGTTACGTTAATGAACATGTGAAGTGGCGATAAATCATCTACTACGAATGCAACAATATTGACGTTCCAGATTCAAATCCTATGCATGATAATACGTATGCAGGGTTGCACATCGCTAGTAGGTAGTGGGTCTTCCGAAGTACGACACCGTGTACCTGCTCATTGGGTTGCCTACCTGTGGTGTTGTCATAAAGCTCCGACTTCGAGTTCTATACCGCAGTAACGGCGTGTATGATCGTGTTCGGTCACGTGAGCCTATTACATACCTTATTTCGTTCCAGTTATTTATTCACTACGATTGGTCGCTTGTCGCTACATGTAGGGGGCCGGATTGTTACACTTTTTTTACCTGCATACGTATCATCATGCATCTGAACTGAAAACATTAGGTCGATAGAGGGGTAAATGATATACTCGTTGTTCTTGATATAGTTCTGATCACCGTTCCCGTGAATTTTTGAAACATTCACATTCCACCCTTCCACCTCGTGCAACTTCAGTAAATTGTGGCATGTCTGAGGGCACTCAATTTTAATACATTGTAAGTGTTTGATGTAACGCTGAATTTTGGACAAAAAATTACCCTGAAATGTCTATTCCACTCTATGTGCAGTAAGTTCGGTTTTGCGGTGAGACAGATACTGTATAACGCAAACAGTATGCTACCTCAGACTGGATTACGTTTATTGAAGTTTTACGAAACAGAATATAATAATCTCTGTATCACGTACGAATACACTTCTGTGACATCTTTGTAAGCTGGCGTGACTACAGTTTTTACCGTGGGCAAACGAAGTAGGTCCTTATACTGGGCTCATTAACAGCTGGGATACTCTTATTTCAGTGTATATATATTATACATATATATGTGTGGCAAACAAAGCATGTTGTTCCCATAAAAAAAAAAAAACATTCGTACACATTACTATTTCCAGAACTGTCAAACAAGCCCAGTCGTTAGTTGTTCGTGAGGGTAAGTACGTATGTTTGCCTATACTTAGTATATCTTCTATAAAATATATTCCCCCTACTGCTATAATTTATGTTATACATTTCACATGATTGAGTTTTTGTAATGGAGTAGTTTTCAATGGAATTTATTGAAGCTGAGGTTTTCTAATAAACCCGTGTCAAATATTGTACAAGGACTGTTTCTCTGCACACGGATAGGCAGCAGAATGAGGGGCGCGGAGGGTGTCTGGATCAAGCCACTGCGCAGCTCTGGGGAGTGGCGACTGTGGCGCATGCGCGGGTGCCTGGGAGCCGAGAGCCACAGCCGAGCAAAATGTGACATGTTTTCCAATCTCGCCGCCGGGAATCGAACTCGGATCACCTTGGTGGGAGGCGAGAGGTCGGACCCTCGACCAACGTGGCCCCTTCTATCTTACGAGTTACGCAATATGAACAAGACATACTTGTGACGAAATGTTTGTAAAGGCGACCAAATTATTGTAGTTTTCAGTTAAAGTAACGCAGAAACAACTGCGATAGACACTGAGTATTTAAATTTGCCTAGTGACGAAGGCAAGCGAAAACATTATGTCATGTTATTTCCATTCTCCTTGGTAGTATGCAACATTTCGCGCATGTAGGTGTGTTTAGCTGTGGTCGTACCAGGATTAATACTTTCGAGTTCAACTTTAATTTTAAATTACCAGATAAACTTAACGGCCATTTCGTTTCTACGATTTCTTGTTTGTAATTTCTCGTACACGATCTTTCATAACTTCATAGCTATAGCTTTATGTTGTGACGATGTGGCATTAGATGCGCGCTCCAAGGTCTCCAGTATAGCTTCGTCAAGTAGGCGATGTCCATAAGGAACCATCCCAACATTCTTCTGGAATCATGGAATTATTTCGGGAAACCATGGAAAACCTAAATCATGATCACGATGCCGGGGATCGAACCTGCCGTCATGAATATCTAACGAGACTCGCGTCGTGCCAGAACTGTATTTGCTCACGAAGATGGCAGATTGGCATAGACTGTTTTCTAGGATTGCTATTTTTGGTGTTGATGTAGGCCTATGTTAAGCATATTCTAATACATGCATTATCGTACTTGGCTGAGGAGGGGGCACGTCCCCCACAAAATTATGAAGGGGGACTTTCTCTCCAAAGAAAGTTTTAAGAATACATAATAAAAATATTAACATTCCTACCAGTGGTATAGTCAAAGTTTATGTATTAAAAGTACTTACGAGTGCGTGGAAGATAAATAAACGCTGAAAACATCTATTGATTTCCACACTTTTTTCGAAGCCAATATGGATGAAATACTCAGTGATAATCCTAGATAATGGTATTTGCCAACTTTATGAGTAAATATTTATCCAGAATTACTCATTCGTTACGTGTGATCTCTTGCGCCGCAGTTAAATGCACGAGGTTCCGGCGTCAGAGATTGTGCCTCAGAAGTTCGTAACACTGGGAATTTTTTTTTTTTTACGTTGGCTAAAACTATTGTCTAGGATTGCTATTGTTTAATTTTCGCAAATTGGCTACAAGGAACCTACATTAATAGATTAATGCTTTTATCGTTGAACTATCTACCACGCCCTCTTAAATAACCCCCAATTTTGCTTCTCGAAACCGAAACTTTCCTGGGGGGGGGGGTGCCGCCGGACACCCCCCTCGTTTGATTCAAATTGAGTATCGAAATATCAGCCACTGGGCTTACTTGCCCTCCCCCCTCATATTTTTCAAATATCAACTGCCGTACACGGTGCTGACTACACGCTAAGGAATCTCAATGTTGTAAGTTTGGCAAAGGACAATTTCTACCACTCTTAGCGCTGGTATCGGCGAGGGGGAAAAATCACGTGACATTTCCGAGAGAACTTTCGTGATTATGGAAGTGATTTTTTTTTAATACTGAACCTAAATAACGTTAATTCTATTGTCAGCTCTAATTTTATCAGCCTCCGTGCCGACTGTAGCTCAACTAGTGAGGATAATTGTCCCTAGCTGAACTTGCTCATAAGAAAACAGAGTATCTTCCTAACCTATAGTATCATAAACGTTATGTACGAACTATGGGTCAGACTGCTCTGCTCAATGGTTGGTTCTCCAGGCTGGTAGGTCAAGGGTCCCGGTTTGATTCCTGGCCTGAGAGGAAATATTTGAACCATATTATGCGTAAAGGAACCAATCACGATATTTTATTGTTCTGAAATTAGTATCAAATACATTAATTTAAAACTTACATACATTAATAACTTATATGTCCTTGTACGGAATCATTTCTGCAATTTTGTCATGCATGCAATTGTAATTAAATGCAGGTTATCACTGAACCTAGATTTTCTCAGTTGCAACAAAATGGCACTTGGTTCTTTTATGCATAAAATGGTTCATTTGCAGTTCCTCCAAGGGGTTCAGTGTTGTGTTGTCAGTACGTCTTGATAAGACAGTGGCGAACCACTACAGTTTCATCCTAGCCAAGTCGCGCCTCGCTGAGTCTGACAAACCAGCCTCCGAGCTACAGACTCATCATCGCGTGACATGGTGGGCGGATAGGGGGAGGGGTAGGCGAGTGAACCTGTGCAAATGACGACGTGGTGACGAGAAGGGGCCTATGTCACATTGATCTGTCACTTACATCAGTCTTCTGTTCCTTTTGCACTCCGTCCGTCTGCTGCATATCGAACGATTTACAACAATCCCTCATTCGTCTGTTCTTATTCCTTACATTTGTTTTGTTGTCAATGTACGAACAGAAAATTTATTTTGCAAATTTAAAAATAAAATCCCTTCGTTTGTTTGTTTACATATATTTTATTTCGCAAAAAAAAAATGCAAACATAATTATTAACAATTAAAACTATTTACGTTTTCATTTAAATAAGCGTTATGCCAAAAAATAATCTTGGTTAGTATTTTGATGTATACCGGACGCCAAAATTATCTCTTCTGTATTTTAAAAACGAATTGACTGCACTAGCACAATCAAACAAATATCACGGCCGTCTTATTAAAATAACAATCTTCGCCATATTTAGAAGGCAACGCGTTCATCCTTCAAAATTTAGAGCTTGTCAAGCTTTCGACGGACGGATGGAAGGATGGGGATATTTGAGGCTGAAGGTCACCTGACTGACAGACGGATGACTGACAGGTGAGACAGATGATTGTGAACTCAGCTTTAGTGATGAGAATGACGACGGAGTTAGCGGCTCTGCCTGGTGTAGGGTAGGAGGGAAAGACATTGAGAAAGAAAATGAGAGCCAAATAAAGAGGGGCAGAGAGAGAGAGTATTAGCATGCCGCCGCGGTACACGGCCCAGGGCAAACACCAGGCTACATGTGTGGAGAAGGGCGGGTGGGGGGGGGGACTTAGCACAAACATCTCGAGACAGGCGACATTCACGCACGTTGTGTCGCGTCACGCTCACACCCACACACTTACTGTACTCTGGCAGTGTCTTAGCTGTACATATGTGCGATATACCAGCCTCTCCCATGTCCCTACTCTCAGCAGTCAGCACGTGTTCTGTCTTCAGGCGAATGAATCCTCACCGAACTGCCCAGCTTACGAAGAAGGCAGTAAATACAGAAAAGAAGTTGAGTTTTTGGTATCGTTGGATTCGTCTCGAAATTCTGCATCGTGTACGTACCAAAAATGCAGTAAAATAAATTGCGTGTAGGAGTTACAGGGAGAAACAACTTACTACGTTTGTAGTTTTTCCAATTTCAACAATGACAGAAGGCAGTAAGTGCATGTTCCTCGTCTAAATATCCGTAACTGAAATGATACTGCTTTCTTAGTTTGTGGTGTGATGTTGGTATTCTAGGAAATACTGTAAACCACGCAGTAACTTAAGTAAATAAAGAAAATTTAATTTTTTTTTTTTTTCAGAAATGGATTTTAAGAACATGTTTGCACTACAATAACATATTTCCAAACCTATTCGGAATTGATAAATGGATGGTATTGAGACATATTTTGAACTTATTTTTTTTTCTCAATTTTGCTGTTGCTGTAGTTACTGCTTTCTTTCTAAGCAAGGCAGCGAAGGTGCGAAAGGTAACGGTTCTGAACGTTTACAACTACAGTACTAGAACTAAAACGTGGATGTATGCGAGGTGGGTAAATTTTTAACATAGGCCTACCACTTTGAACTAACTTCCCGATGATGTAGACTTCAAATTTTAAATACAGCTCAGAACTGAATGATAATGCAATATTAACTAATTTCCTTGTCTGTATGTTTGCTTGTGTGTTCGGTACACATTTTGTTTGTTTAATATCGATTCCAATGTGTCGCACACACAAAATAAAAAAAAACAGTATTTAATATTTAAATAAAAACACATTTTGACACGCCACGTTTTTAAAACGAACTTTAAGTACAAAGTAATTTCTCCTGTGAGAATACTTGTAAGATGTACAATTCAAAACGTGAAACGCATGCAATAGATAATTGATGCATTAATATATATAATCTAAGTAATTTAAAAAGTATTTAACTGTAAATGGTATGAACTGTTGTATGAATTTTCTCAACGCCAGGTACACTCCTTACTATTAGCTGTTATCTGTTGCGCGTTTTTTTCTTCGTTTTAAATCTTACAAGTATTTTCATAGGAGAAATTATTTTATACTTTGTAGTCCTGTTGTAAAAACGTCCAATTGTTTAATTTAAATACTAACTGTCTGGCCGCGGCTTTGCCCACTTGGTGAACTGCAGCCAAACAACAAGGGGGTCAAGTTTCCAGGCGAGTGTCCAGACCTGTTCTTCTACGGCCGTGGTTTTCATCGTATTTTTTTTTTGTTTCATTTCTTTACATTGGTTTGCTAGGCAGTCAGCCCGGTGCTTAGCTTCTATCGTTGACTGGTAGATAGTTCTGCATTAGGCCATCTTTGTTTCCTTTGTTGCCTGCTAGGTGTCACTAGTATCGTCGACCATCTTTGTTTCCTTTGTTGCCTGCTAGATGTAGCTTGTTTCACTTGATGCATGCTAGTTTCTCTCTTCGTCTGTTGCGGTGCGTTAGTGCCGCGCCTATTGGTTGGTAAGGGATCTGCCGTATGCATAGAGTATGGGTAAGTTGCCCTAATGGACGTAACTTTAATTTTAAGCGTATTAAACATTTGCTTCATCAGCAGGAGGATTCGATTAGCCGAACCATGGGTCACCAGATAGACATGCGCCTTATTGAGCTACAAGTAAATTCGTGTTGTGGTTGTCTCTAAATATTGTATGCATTAGATTTCATTACTGTCCCGAAGAAGCACAAGGAAATTCAAATAAATTCACTGTACGAAGATTTTTTCTACCGACGACAAGTATCGATCCATTAGACATATGACCGTGAAATTGATAATTTATTACTATTCCGGCCATGACTACGGTAATGTGAAAAGATACGCCCTATGTAATTTGAAAGAAAAGTTGTCGATAACTATCGAACTAGTTAACATAATAATTTGATATTCATGATTTAGGCCTATATGGCTACTACCGACATTTACTGAATTGAAATATGTATATACGATCATCATAGTAACACAGTTAACAATAGTTATCGTTTTATTTGACATACGTTTTTGTACAGATACGCTACATAGCATTTTCGTAGTCTTAATTGGTCACATTATTTTTAATATTTATCATTTTAATAGCATTGGACAAAGGACTACGAAATTCAGTGTTATCATGTCTTAACTGTCCTTGAAAAATTACAATAACAATCGATTAGTCTATTATCGAACTATTTGTTAACATTTTATTTACAAAATCTAGTTATTATTTATATATCTATGCTGATAATAAATTCCGTAATGAGGACAGATCTTATCGTCTCACGTCATTTCGCTCAAAGCATTGGTACCAATAATTATGACAGTGGACTTCGAAATTCATAATTAGTATGAATATGACTGTAAAATTAAATGTTGCTAACATAGTTATCCAGTCATTTGACATCCACGTAGTAGTCTACAGTGGAAGTGTTATTTTCTTTGACTGTATCAAGACTGAGTAAATACGGAGTAGGAAACTCTTTAGTCTCACACTACAGTACCGTGGACGGTAGCCTAGGCCGTGTGCGAGTGATGTCTGCTTACAAATAACATTCAAAGAACGTTACACGTGCATATCCATTTCAGCTCGCTCCGCCATTTATCTTTTAAGAGGGCAGGCATGAATCCAGCTGTGAGTTATTTTTTTTTTGTGGGGAGAAAGTCATTTTACTAAAAAAAAAAAAAAAAAAAAATTTATGCCAAAATGAGAGTCGCCGGTTTTTTTTTTTTTGCGAGATAAATCTAAAATTTCCCCCTGTGAATAAACCAACGTCTTTCCGAAATTAAACAATCCTAAGTTCACTTTTAAGATCTTTACATTACCCGTGTAGTTGTATTTTTCCGATGGATTTTAGTAGGAGGGATACCGATCGCCTACCCCCTTCCCCTTCGAATCCGTCCCTGCAAGAGGGTGTTGTAAATAAATAAATGGTTCAACATAATTTTAAATCTAAATATTTTTGAAAGTCAGTATGGAAAACTACAAAATAGCAAAACTAGACGTCCACACTCGTCAACTTTATGAGTACACATTTACCCAAAATGTTGCATTTGTTGAGCGTTTTCTGTTTTCGGCATCTGCGATTGTTCTTGAAAAGTACGTTACTCGAGAAAAATTTCTGTCCAGGAAGTTGGTAAAAGCCATTGTAATTATTATTTTTTTTTTCTAATTCACTTCTAGAAACCTATAATTATTTTCAAACCGATGTTTTAGCGCTGAAAAATGTACCATAATCTGGTAAGTTGATTTTCTCGCTGCCTAAGGTGGCAAAAATGAACGTTTTTGCGATCATTTTAGCGCAGAATTTTTTTAAAAGTTATAGGAGTGTATATATTTAATATGACGTTATAAAATATAGGATCACAACTACATGTCTCATAGAGGCCCAGTTGTCTTAGAGCAGACTGCACAGCCAGTTGTGTGGCTTGCGCCTAGAGGCCTGTATGAAGTTTAAAGCCTCGTTCTTTAGTTTTGGAGTGGTTTCGAAAATATTTTTTTACGCAAAATAAGATATAGGGCCTATATCAAAAATTCATTCTTACAGTTTTAACACGTATATATCATCGTTTGTATCTGAAGTTTTCTGTTGCAATACACCAAATGGATTTTTAGATTTTTGCCTCTGAAATGTAACATATTTTGTTGTCAAAATAAGCCAAAATGAAGCAAAATAGTTTTTTGAGAGCAGCCGGTACATTATTTTTAAAGACGCTCTGGCGAAATTGTGTATCGTATGATTGTACATAGTCTCAAGTTAAAAAATACTCGCGTTATTTGCAGTTGTTTGAAAGAAATGAAAGATCATGGCCTTAATTCACACGATGTGTCGTCCTTATTGTTTTCACACTTGAGAGTGGCCACGGAGGTCTCAGATCACGTGACGTATTAAGTAAATACATACTAGGAGATGTAGTGGTGTGGCGACGGCAGATATAAGGGTATTGTGTAGACAGGAATGATTTTCGGGTTCACTATCTTCTGTAGGTTCACACACACACACACGTAATCGGGCATAATGAAGATTTTCATTGATGACTCGCTGACATACTGTAGCACCACATTATTGGACCGTATTTAGTTGCCTTGTTGTTATTGGCTTAGCGCCTTCCAAGATATCTACAAAAAAGAGAGAGCCTACTGCACAAGTGACACGAATATACAATTGTTTGAGTCCTAGCGTTTGACCGCCGCCAAAAAAACACGCGAATTTCTCATGTCTCTTGAATAGTGTCGGGTGCTTAGGGCCGAGATTTACGACGACGAGGCGAAGGTATTTGTTGTTGTGGGAACTGCAAGAGGCACAATATAAGGGGAAGCTATGATGAGGTTGCTACGAGGGAGATCCAGGTAGTCTGGCCACTTCCTCTTGTCTACCTGTTCCCCGGCTGCCCTCCGCCCCTCATCCCCCTCCCCTACACGCCAAGTGCCAGCGCTGCCAACTGTGCGGCACTGACGGCCCGTGCTCTCCCCGCAAGGTCGTCACACCGCAATAATCCATCTGCCCGCCAACTACACTTCATTCAGTACAGCTAGGTACCTGACATCCGTGTTTTCTGTTGGACTGAAACTATAGTTCATAAAACTGTAAGCTAACGCCACTTTCTCGATTGGTTCTTGACTTATTTGATACCTGCTGGAAATATCTGAGACAATAATAACGAACAGGGGCGTCATTTCAGGTTTTTCTAGGGGGGGGGGGCAAGATTTTGTTTTCTGGCGATAGTGACCTTGTTGCATCTTTTTTTATTAATTAAGCATTTATAAATTAGATACTTTAATAATACAACTTTAGTTTTATGTCCTTAAGTTAGCATTATTTACATTTAAAAATACAAAAAATATTTTTATACACATAAAATTCTAAATCCAGGGGGGTATCTGCCTCCCCCCCCCCCTGTTGCCCCAAATGACGCCCCTGCTAACGAAGCAACTTAATAATCACCTAGTAACACAGTGTCGACGAGCAGTTGTACACTTGAGTTAAGGTTAATTCTACTACAGGTTAGAGAGAAAATACGTTTTCTTATGGGAGAGCTTGGCACGGGGAAATTTTCTGCCACTAGTTTCGCTTCAATCGCTAATGTATCAGATAAATACAAAACCGTAGTAAAGTAAAACTTGTAAATAATAGAAGTAATTTAATTTTAAAGTAATAAGAAACCAATTTAGAGATTTACATTAACAACTCAATGACAGTGTAACTTAAAATTCAGGTAAGCTGTGTGATTGGTCAATTTGGTGCACTACCGATACCAGCAAGTGCTCAAGCGGCAGACATTTTCCCTGTGACAAACTTACATCATTAATTTTAACCTGTAGTAGAATTAACCTTACTTGAGTACATATATATTCTTGGAGGCTAGCCTACATGTCAGTGAACCCGCCAATTTTTCAGGTCCCTAAATATAGATGTACTCTGTTTCTCATTACTTCAGTACAATGTGGCAGTTATGAGGCGCGACTTTTTATGTATTGCACATGTGTTATACTATGTCAGTAGACATTTTTAGTTCTAAAATGCACCTGAAATGTTCATTTCCCCAGTTGTAGTGTACATTTTGTTACGCACTATGACACTTATTACAAAATACATACAGTTATTGCCTGTAAGTAGCTGTCAAATTTTGCTGAAGTTATACGGAACAGATTAGACTACTCGGTTCCGTTTAGCTTCAGTAGATGTCGACAGCTATCTGGGTATTTACTGTTAATTACTGTGTAACGGTAGTAACTCTGCAAGACAACATTTACAGTAGGCTACATACGGTGGAATACTCATCTCAGGCTCTTTTTGGAAGAAAAATTGTCGACTGACAAAACATCAAATAGGCTCAACATTTACACAGTAGAAGAAATCAGAACAGTCTAAATGTACCGTGTATCCGTCTCTAATGGCTTCGCTGTCGACGAGACGTAAATTCCAATAAAAAATAATAAATTATACAATTTTGTAATTGAATTTTACCTAAAACATTCGTTTTAAATTATTTCTGTCGTCGACGTTGAGGACACGACGAGCGTATGGCGTGTTATTGTAGTATATTTGGCTAGAAAACGGGATGATATGGTCTACCATTTGAAGTGTCTCGAGGGGGAATTTTCGAACATTCTGTACTTATAATGTCTAGAGATGAAGGTTTAAGGCGGGGTTTTAACGTACATTCAGCTTATCAAGCGAGAAAATTTGAAAGTTTTCTGGGTTTCAACATATGTACATTCAGCTTATCAGAAGATTACTGACTTTTGCTTGTGCGTGGAACTGTAACCCTATTTGACTGAGCCAATAAGAATCCCATTATTGTTCTAATATTTGACACCTGTTATTGGTCTCAGACATCTACGTTATGTCAGAGGGTACACGTCACTAGCCCTAAAGTCACCAGCCCTAAAAAAATTTTTAGGGCTAGCGACTTTATGACAGCTGGCGGTTTTGAGAGTGAGGAAATTTTAGGGCTTGTGACTTTAGGGCTACTGACGCGTGTCAATATCAGACTCATTTCACCATATCATACAGCAAAATTCAGGACGGGACCCGCCGAGGATCGAACACGGATCGCTGAGGTGAGAGGCAGGAGGTCTTTACCCCTAGTATTCGAACAATAATACAATTTTTTTTTGCGGCGAGCAGACTTCACGCTCCACCCAACCTTATTCACTCAGCGACCTCTGACTTTCTGCGTAGACGGGCTCCTCCTATAAAGTTCAACATCCGGAGACCAGTTTTTTTGGGCGTTTGTGAATTCAAAAGGAGATAGGTATTGGCCAAAACCGGTGAATCCTGCTTCCAGTATCAAAAGCACTGCTTGTGAGGGTCCGGGGAAAATGTCCTTAGGGTTGTTAAACAACGCTGCTTTTGTACGAGAATACTTTGCACGCGGGTACTGTGCATTTTCCTAGCTCATTTCCTCTTGTGCGGGAAGTATGTCTGACTTAAACATCTTCAGTCACCAGAACGACGAACATATTGAGTGTGTTTTGTTCATGTCCTCGCCTGGCACGTGAAGGCTTTGTAACGTATCACGTGTATTATTTTTTAAGCAAAACTGCCAGATGCGTTCGCAGTGTCATAGTCTATCCAAAGAACATGGTCCATCAAAATGCCTAAAAACCATCTTATCAGATTAGTAGCCATACCTGAAAAAAATACCGACCTAACTTGTAAACCAGAAACATAAGATTTTTGGCTTTACTTTAAAATAGATGTAGTTTTTAAAAAAATTACGAAGCATTACCTTACGCACACAAATATATTTTATAGATGAGATAACCAGCTCCTTTAACACCAAATTTTGGCAACTATAGACTCAAACATTATTTACAAATTTGATGTTTCAGCTTAGGCCTATCACATTACTTTTTCTCGAACTCACTTTGATATATTGTGTAAATATGCTACACAATTAAAAAAACGCAGAATTCAGATAAATACAAAACCTTTTGAACACCATACGAGAAACTTCCATCATTTTCACAACGTACATTAATTTTTTTTAGAACTTTCTTCGATATTTTGGTACAAAGCTAAACAACTTCGTGAAGACATATTATCTAGATTTTATATAAATAAGTTATACATCACACACAACAAATTTATATGGTTTTTACGTTTAATTTTTCTCGAGCTGGCACTTAAGCTAAACAGCTTTGTGCGAAGACAAAATTTAGACAAATCCAAAATAATTTTAAATCCAAAATAATTTGATGATCACATAATAAAATAACATGGTTTTTCAATACATTGCTGTTTCCTTTAACTTATTTTCATTTTATTTACAATACATTACCATTTTCATGAATTTAATTTGATTTATTTTACATTTGATCTAATTGTAATTTGGTTCACAAAACTAATTAAAATTTTATGGTAAAATAAGATACAAATGAATAAACAAAGTTTTGAACATGTCTCCTGATTTTAAAAACCGCCAATATTTCCTCAAATCTCTATTTACATCACTTGGACACGATTCTTGGAGTGAGATAAATATCGCAAGTGTGAGGTAGACTGCTTGGATCCTGAAGCATCATTGATACAACTTAAATTATCTTTAAAATACCTCCCTCCAAATCCTACCAAAAAGGCTCAAAATTTCAACGAAAAAATGCAATTATTTTTTTAATAGCTAAAATTTTTAACCCTGCTCCACTTTAAATTTGCTCCATTTTTAAATCTGCCTCCAAACTGCATACGTAAGTAGTTGAGAAGTTAAAAAATATAGAACTCACTGGGTATTGTAAAGTTGCATGAAATAAAATTCAGGAAACAGTATGTAATAAAATAATTGATGTACGTGTTCTACATGTCAATTAATTCCTGACAACAATGTAAGTAATACATTCACTTTAGGTCTACATGCTAATATAAGTTATATCACTAATAAGTATTGTAACCAATAAAAATTTCACTTGCTAATAGGCATAACAAGGTACAATATTGAAACGCCGTTCTAACTGAATATCTTAAGTGTTGACTAATTTTGAGTTCTACCGTACACTACAGTAGGCCTACATCAGTTCAGTAGCCTTTGAGCTGTGACTAACAAGCAATGAAAGTATGTTGCATACTTTGCGTACGAAATAAATTATTTAATATTAATTTAAAACATTGCATAAACTTGTCGAACAAAGGTTTTTTAATGCATAAAAGATATAGCCATTAAATTTTATATTCTAATATTTTTATCTTGAACGATGGTTTAATAATTTAATAACCTCAAGTCGTCCATTGTTGGAGATGGCATACAAATACATAGATACAAGAAATTTGGGCGAAAACAATTGTGTAACAAATTGTTAATATGACTCACGTACGCATCTGCAGCAGTGCTTAGTGGTTATTAATGTGCCTTAGTGCAGAGGCGTCGCACAGTGGGGTATTTGAGTTATCTGGCCGGCCAAAATTATTTCTTCATATCTGCTGTATTTATTGGTGCTCTTAGGATAATTTCTTGTATTTAATTAATTACAAATACAAATTTGAATTGAAAATCCTCTTGTTTGAACATGCAGAAACAATAAATTATCCTCACTAATATTATAAATGCGAAAGTAACTATGTCTGTCTGTCTGTCCCGCTTTCACGCCAAAACTACTGAATCGATTTAAATGAAATTTGGTATACAGATAGTCTAGAGCCTGAGGAAGGACATAGGCTACTTTTTAATGCGAAAAAAGGGTTGTAAGGGGTTAAAAGGGGGGATGAAAAGTTGTATGGAACTATCGTCATTGTTAACTATCGTCATTGTTGATTCCATATAAATAAATATGACATTCGAAGTTTGTAAAAGTTTCACCCGCAAGGGTGTAAAATAATAATAATAATAGTTTATGGTCAAAAGTAAACTATGGTTTAAACTGAGAGTTAACATTAGCGTAAGTGGACCTGGTATATATATATATATATATATATATATATATATATATATATATATATATATATATATATATATATATATACCTAAAAGGGACAGACACTTAAAGTTGCAGGAGTACATTTAGAGAAAATATTGTGAAATAATTACCCAAAGACATTATTCCACGCGGTCGAAGTCGCGGGCACAGCTAGTTAACTTATAAAAAGCAAAATAATCAAAATTCTTGTATATCTATGTATTGTCACAACAGTTAGCTTCAGGAAAAGTTATTTCATTGTTCTTCGTCCGAAAAAAAGTTCATCTGTCCCATCTGAAGAGAAAAGTTCATCATTGAACATTGTGTCTATAGATGAGGTTCAGCTGGTTTCAACATGGCGACAGTATCTCTTAGAAAGGATTTACTCTTTTTTTACTATGCATTGGCCTCATTCCTGTAATGACTGGATCTCAAGTAACTAACAGTCTGTTCAACACGTCCATATTACATGATGTTCTTGAGAACTTTCTTGCAGAACTTCGTCAGTATAACCGACAATGCTTGTTACGTGCTTCTGTAGCCTCTTCCGACAACTGGCCAATAGGAAGCAGCACTTTTTCTATGACTATGGCACCATGTATGAACATTTTATGCATCGTGGCAGTCATCGGATGCCACGGATACAGCTGGACATAGAGATCTGCAGTTTTCTTGGCATAAGCTGAAAATAAAGCTGTGTTGACTTTATGTCCGCTTGAAACAACTTCTAATAAAACTTCCACATGAAAGATGAATTCTACGTCAATTACGGTAATTTTTGCAGCCAACACATGATCTGCGATAAATCTCCTACTGGTATTACCATCATTTGTTTTGCCGTAACCGGGTTTAGCTACATCGAGTATCAGGCCAATTTTTAAACGAAGCTGCTCTTGTATTTCCAACGTCTTCTGCTTCACTTGAGTTTTATCACTGTTTGTTTAGCCAGGTGTAATATGGACTCAAATAAACGGATTCTGGCATGTAAGATTGAAAGGCCAAATCCAAGTGCTTCGGTATTAACTTCATTATTGATGTTTAAATTTGTTGAAATCCTTTGCTGTTAAACCGCATATGTGACATCTCATTGTAGAAGCTGTGTTGGTTGCAGCATTGCTCACCTTAACCATCCACCACAGTGAGCAGCATTGCGTGCTTTACCGAGTAAGTTTTGTCTGTCAACGCAACTTTAGTTTCTGCTAACACACTTGTTACATGTTGTATGGCATCTGTTTCTTCGTTTATTACATTACTGGTCTCTTTAATATAGAGAAGTCGTATGGGGCGACAATATCGCGGGGAGGAAGGAGTCGGATTCTGCCAAATCACCTTTTTGTTCGTAGAACACGAAAGTTGGAGGGGCACAAAAGATCTTACGAACAAGTTAGCTTCAGAATCTGATTCATTGTCAAACTTCTGTTTATATTGAACCTGTTGTGTGTTATACCCTCTCTTTTTAATGTTGTGGGTTTCTATTACTATTGATTAAAACACCAGCAGTTATGTCCTTCGATACTTCGGAAACTCCGAACTTGTCCCGTCAGTCCCACGAGAGACGATATGCTATATTGATTACCGTTCTAAAGCTTTTAATCACGACCTCTCGCGAATATCCGCGGTGGATCCACGCGACGCGTCCACCCTTCGCGAAGGTTGTCGCCGGAGTCCCCTTCGCCTTCGCGCCTACGTGGCCTAACTCTCCTAGGACCGCCTCCATTTTAACTTTCAGCCAATCGCGTCTCTCGTGGGTGACGACGAAAATAAACCCTGACCTTCCTCCGTATCAATTTATTGAATTTTATAATTCACACACATTAACATTAAAATCCCTTTGAACTTATTTACAACATTTGATCAATTTCTGATGAATAATTATAAAGTTAATATTTAATTGCACAGCAGGGGTGTGGGCGTAGCCACGCCTCTCGGTGCCCTAATTTTCAGCATCGAAGCTTCGCGTCCCTCGTCGGCTCAAGGCTGCTCGCTTTCACGTCCTGTTTTTTCCTAACTTTCCCTCCCCCACTGTGTTAAGCGTCAATCTGCCGTGACACAATGTCACAATCCTCGGGTCACACTGCGCCTCTCGCCAGTACTCAAAACTAAATTACACATAAATTACTTTAACCAAACTCTTGCCCTCGAGTCACATAAAACGTACCATTCTAATCACAATGCAATTTCAACTGACTTTCTATGACTATCCTAACTTAAATTACAGTACGGTAGACTCCCGATTATCAGTGTGTGGATTATCCGTTTTGCGGATTATCCGCGCAAAGTATTTCACTTTAAATAGTTTAAAAAGTGGAATTTCTTTTAATGCTTTGTTATTTATAACTACACGCTGTGTTTACTCCCATAATGTTCACCAACGTGTTATGCCCGCAACCGTAATTTGAAAAGCTTGAAGAAGTTTTAAGTATTTTCCAGTAGGCGAAACAGTTAGCGCCGAGCATTAATGGATTAACAAGAGTATTTCACGCAAACGAGATTTTTCTGGTCAAATCAGATATCTGTGATTTGTTTGTTAATCATGTTTTTAGTTTATTAGCGCATACCCTCTAATCATTGATGCGAATAATCGAGAGTGTACTGTTTTAAATTGCTGCCTTTAATTGCAGGAATTAATTTGACCTGTTTTCTTTCTACTGAGATCTAAGAAAGGGTAAAAGTGGATTATCCGTTATTTAGGATTATCCGAGGTATCGATCCCCTCCAATAGTGTGGATAAGGGGGAGTTGACTGTATTTACAATATATGTACATGTTATTTATTTACGTTTAAAGGCTATATGCCGGTTAAATGTGCTCCATCACTACCCCACTTGCACATTATAACTAATGTGTGTCTCTTTTCTTCCAAACGTAGTAATGCTTCTTCTAAATATGTTAACAGTCTTGTGACTGTGTGATCCATCAAGCTTTGAAACTTTACTTCGGCACAGGTTCCAGTTACCCGGTATGCTTCCTTGTCAGCGTAACACTCCAGTTTGGCTTTCTGCAGGATGTTATAACAAGATACAAGCTTTTATGAGCGCTCCTCATTATCTCGTACTGTCTTCTGGACAGTCCTGCTTCCACAAAGCCTGCGCTGCAGTCAGTGACGAGGTAGTATTGTCTTGTTGGTCAAGTCTCATAGTTCTCTTGTGCATCGTAGCTTGCTCTGGTGATGTGTTGCAGAACTAAGGAAGCATCTCTCTTTCCGCTCTCTGCTAACTTTGACTGCGTAGCAAAGGTAAGCACTTCTAAATCAGTGTGTTTACGTAATTCTTCTGTTTTTCGTCTTTTACTTTTTTCACTTGATTTACTGAATGGCCGCCCTGGTCGACAGGCTATCTTTGGTATTGCAAATGTACCTTCAAGCCAATCTTTATTTATCTTGAAAAATAATTCCTCTTTTCTTCGTGCTTCAACCCATCTTCGCTTCATTTCAGACTTGAAACGTGACAAATGATGCTTAATGGCGCGGTCTACCGCAATTTTCATCACCATTTTTTATTTTTTATTTATACCTATGAAATTTATACTTATGAAATTTTTTTATCTCTCATAGTTTTCGCGTAATGGCATGTTAAAGTCATATTTTGCATGTTTCCGTTTAACGACTACACTAAAACCAACTGATATACCAAACTAAAAAAAAATCACAGTATATAAAGACATTGCAGGCTACAATGACATGCTCATAAAATTAATGAAAAAAAATTATGTGTAATTAAAATAAAAATTGATTTTTTAAATTTTTATTTTCAGTTACAGCAATTTTTTAAAATTCAAATTTTTCTTCATTAATTTTATGAGCATGTCATTGTAGCCTGCAATGTCTTTATCCACTGTGATTTTTTTTTAGTTTGGTATATCAGTTGGTTTTAGTGTAGTCAAAACGGAAACATGCAAAATATGACTTTAACAAGCCATTACGCGAAAAACGATGAGAAATAAACAAATTTCATAAGAGCCAAATTTAGTCACATTTTATGTCTTAAATAAGAAAAAAATGTCTGGTATAAATTAAAAATAAAAAATGGTGATGAAAATAGCTGTAGACCGCGCCCTATCTTGCACGTGGTCCTCAGAAAAGTTACCAAGCTGTAGCAGGTAGTTTTCCAAATATTCCAATTTTATTTAAATATTGCTGTTGCTTTACGGTAAATAAATGTTTTCGTGTCATAACTCTGACGTTTGACGGCCCTGAAACAAATTACGTCTGATGTATAGAGCAATGCCTATTTTTCGTTGTCACACAAACTGACATTCTAATAGCATTAGCTCGTAAAGTAACAAAACTTCGCAACATATTTTTTATCTATCCTACAAAGAAAATATTGAGATTTAATATGCATCTAGAATCAATGCCGGGAAATGTTGGGAAATTAAACAATCTGGCTCATTATTATACACTTCTGTCGAATCAGTAAACTAATGCAACCGCTACAGTTACTTTATTATGTCAGATATCCGAAAAACAAGGCAATACATGTTTTCACACATCCTGCTTTATCACAATCCGTGATTTGTACTTCTTAATCTGACCAAGCATAAACACAAAAAATTATGTGACTTACATGTGCGCAGTACACGCAGAGAAACTTGACGTGCACTCGCGACTATGACCACATTCTGACTATACCGGCACTTGCCTAGTTTGACGTCCGGGAGAGACGTATGCAGTTCCCCCAACACTTCGCTTAGCAAAAACTTTTTTTTTTTTTTTTTTTTTTTTTTGCATTTCTGCGTTTACATATTTGTACTTGACTTTTGGCCGACCAGATAGCTCAGATACCTCATTCCTGCGTCGCTCAACTGACTGTGCCAATCAGATTTAAGAGGGCGTGGTACATAATTCGACGCTATAAGCATTAATCTATAATAGTATGTTTCTTGAAGGCAATTTGCGAAAATTAATCAATATCAATCCTAGACAACAGCTTTAGCCAACGTTTTAAACAAAGTTGTTTCCAGTGTTACGAACTTCTGAGGCACAATCTCTGACGCCGGAACCTCTTGCATTTAACTTCGGCGCAAGAGATCACGCGTAACGAATTAGTAATTCTGGATAAATATTATTCATAAAGTTGGCAAATACTATTATCTAGGATTGTCATTCAGTATTTTATCCATATTGGCTTCGAAAAAAACGTAGGGATCAATTGATGTTTTCAGCGTTTATTTATCTACCACGCACTCTTAAGTTACTGCGACCCTACACGTCTGTGATTTGACTTTAGAACTCCAAGACGCCTGAGAATTAAAGACAGCCAATCACTGACCACGAAGCAATAGCTGCAGATGTGCTCGGGAGTTACTAAAACAATTTGTTGCAAAATTCTTTTCGCGAACATTTTCTGTCATTACAAATACATTAAATTAAACTATAAGTTCAGTTCGCGGTTAACAACTACATGATTATTACATGGTTATGTGACAGCTAAGTGTACAATATTTGTATGGAATTACCTTGTAGTAGCTCTCATGTATTTATAGAATGTGTTAATGTATTTCTACGTACCTCTGAAGTTCGCTGTTCGAATGACGATACAGCTCTGTCACGTACAAAACCATAACAAAGCTATAGTGCTCGGTCAGTCAGGGCGCGCATGCGCAGTCTGGTGTGCTAGACAGAGACAGCCTATACAACGAAGCGCATAGGGACCCTTGTTTTTCTCCCGAAAAGAATTTTGTCTCATTTTGTTTCCGTGCCTTACGTGCACATCTGCAGTTCTGCTTCGTGTTCAGTGATTGGATATTTTAACTGTCACGAACCTTGGTATTCTACCGGCAAATCACAGACGTGTGGTGTTGCAGGAACGTAATTGTAATTGGCGCAGTCGAATGAGATACGGCTCTTCACACAGACACGCTGCCAATAACCATGAAGCTGACCTGCAGATGTGCACGTGAGTCACTGAAACAAACTGGGGCAAAATTATTTTCGCGAAAAAACAGGGTCCCTACCCTCTGTTGTTTGCTCCCGTAGTCAGAATTTTCTGTCTTCATACCAGTAGCGGGCAGTAAATTAATTTTTAACATTGTCTTCGTCCGTGTTTTATTATTTACCATTAAAATGAGTGCGGACTTGAACCGAGGGCTCACAAATTCGTTTACTCGAGGGCGCACCGGCTGGCCAGACCGAGCCTAGGTGCTTCGCGAACAGCGGTGATGCGGTTTCCGTAGCGAGAAAAGAAAACCTCTGTATATTACCGGAAGTCCTCATATGTGTTTACGCACGTGTGACGTTATTTAACTGCACATCCTAGCAGACATCATTGTCATTCTTCGAACAGTTTCCTAATGAATGTCTATCGTCCGTGTAACTCTGCACGCCACTGGGTAGCTTAAGTAGGTACAAGATTATCAAAGTTAGTGCGTACTATGTAACCCAGGAGGGACAGGCCGTACGAGAAGTTCTGAACTGCGTGTTATATATCAACTTATTGAATGTTTATAAGATAACTTTTAGTTATGTGCACATAGGCCTATATCATATATAATAACTAATTTATACAATAACCATCACAGTGTATTAGCAGATAAATACAGTCCGTTTTTAAATTTGAAATAAAAATAAACTGGTTTTACAAATTAATATACGCACCGCTTGTAGCTGCAAAGTAAGTGACAATTAACGCAAGTTAACACTATGATGCAACCTACTCCCCCTTATCAATGTTATAACAAAATTACATGATTTTACTGACATTCAGAATTAGAAGTAGGGGGGGGGGAGTCTGGGGATCCTCCCCCGGAAAATTTAGCAATATTAGCTGGAAAATGATGTAATTCAAGCACTTTTCGGACCTAAACAAAGAATATACATCAGGCAGGAGTTTTAATATTTTCAAAGCTATAATTTACTTCGGCGAACAGTTATAACTTCTTAAGCTTAAAAATATTCGTGATGATTTACGGTCCCATCCCCTTGCTTACGCCCCTGAAGAAGATAAGGCGTATTAAGGAGGGAGTGCATGCCTTATAAAGTATATACAAACCCCCAAGCCAAAAACTAGCGGGGAGATGAAATTTTGATTTTTAGATTCCAAATTAGTGCTATTAAGCCTAAGGAGTTTCCGATATGAATTAGTCTACAGAATGTAGGCCTACCAGTGTGAGAAATTGTAATAATTAGATAAGTAGGCCTAATAGTGAAAATCGTTGTACTTACCAACAAAAAAGTATCGTAGGACTAACTTTTCTGTCTTATGTTTCCACGTGTTTTTACTAATATACTATTAACTTTTGTTAGCTCTATAAACAGATATTTTAATTTTAATGAACCAGAAACTAAATTACTCAAACATTTTGGAATTCAGAACGTAGAAAGTAGTAGGGTCTATTTAACGTTAGAAAAACAATTAATTCATTTAATGTATTTTACTAATAAAGCGCACTCCTTGCAACTTCTGTATGTACTGCTCTGAAGAGGTACGCGAGAGTGCAGGAGTTATCAGCGCTGACAAGTGGGTAGAGCGTCTTGCTAATTATTATCGCCGACGTTGGTCGCCATTCCTCGCAGGCCACTTGGCCACGCCCCTCGTGCGCGATATTAGTGCTGAATGACCACTGACCGCCTCCCTCTCCTGCCTGGCTTCATATTACATCTCCCACTCCACTCCACCTTCCCCTCCCTCGTAGACGTTGATCCCCCTCCCCTGTCTGTGGCACGGCCCTTCCGGCAAGCGGATCCAGATACAGTGTCGACAAAAAGACGAGTGGCGAGCCGGCAACAGGTCTGTCGGGTACAGGCAGCCGCAGAAGCTGCGAGCACCGGGCTGCAGGCCGTAGCGTCTTCCATTGACGGGCCTCTCGTCAGGTCGATGGTTCGAGTCCCGCCCGCATCGCTGGGGGCGTCGTTACCAAATCGGAGGGGTCCAAACCTCCAACAGTAAATTTTATTAAGTTTAAATTCTGGTTTATAGCCTTTATTATTAGGTTAAGTTATACGCGACACTGAACTACTGTTAAATATATCACTTTAATTGTCACTGGAAGAATATTTGTGCTATGTGCAATTGCCATTATATTATCTGTAACTTGGAGAGGTAACAAGAAGAAAGAAAAATTATTCTATTTCAAGTTATATTTTTTAATGAATACGTTTCTTGCAAAATTACATTCCTGAAATACTGCGTATAATAATTTATTTATTTCAATAACTATAGTAGGCCTGACTTTCTGATACACCTATGAAAAATGTTTGGTGGCCTTGAATTTGGGAATGTTACATAAAACACCTCTTCCCCCCCCCCCCCCGAAGTATCGGAGGGGGTTTGGACCGCATTTTACTATTCTAACTACTGTAAGTTCAGACATTTGGAGGGGAGGGCGATATTATTATTGACATGTTACTGTAACTTTAAAAAGTTTAAAACATTTTTTTAACTAATAAATTGTGTTTTTCGGTGTTCCTTTTTTAGGCTTCCATTTGTCTACAGTAATGTTATTTTAAAAAAATTGTTACCCTTATATATGGACAAGTGAAAACTATAATTTTACATCATCCCTTTATAATGAACTAGCAATACGCCCGCGGCTTTGCTCGCGTGTATTACTCGGAGCAAGTACGTATTTGTACACTAATTAGGTGGGTAGGTATTTTCAGTTTCAGCATTTTTTTTAAATACAAGTACTTTTTCTTCTTTATTTTTATGAGCATGACATTGTAGCCTGCAATGTCTTTATCCAGTGAGATTTTTTTTTTTTTTTTTTAGTTTGGTATATCAGTTGGTTTTGGTGTAGTCCTTAAAACGGAAACATGCAAAATATGACTTTAACAAGCCGTTGCGCAAAAACTATGAGAGATAAAAAAATTTCTAAAGGGCCAAATGCAGTCACATTTTGTGTCTAAAATAAGAAGAAAAGTATCTGGTACAAATAAAAAATATAAAAATTGGTAATGAAAATTGCGGTATCCGCGCCCTACACTGTTAGTGACAGTCAGCTTACTCTAAACTGAGCCCTCCCCACCACTTATAGACCCCCAAAAACTGTACTTTATTACGGCCAAAGATATTAAGCTTTGACAGTGGTGAAACGTTTACACTGGGTGTTATAGTTTCAGGAAAGTTTTCATGTTAAATACAGTAAAGATGATTGCAAAAAGGTTGAAAGAAAAATTTAAGTAGTGCTCACTTTATCGTGAACAGTCTATACTCAAGTTTTCTTTGTTTACATAAAAAGTGGCAAGAAACTATAAATTATATTGAAGGAGATAATAACTAGGGCTTCAGAAGTGCTTACTTTATCAGGACCCGACTATACATGAGATCATTGCGTGATAATGTCCGCGCCTTGTAACTACTCTCATGCCTCACGAACAAATGATTTTCTTTACAGTTCTGGAAGCTATATTACACTTATTAGCAACTTTTTTTCATTAAAAATCTATATTGTTGCCACACAGGTGTCAGATAGAAAGCACCTATATTTATCTATTTATCTCTCTGCCCTTCCTTAAGGGCGTTCAAGTGGGGAAAAATTCATAATTTTATATTTGTATAAAATAGTGTTAGTTTTGTAGACATTACTTAAGAGTACATTAACATCTAACGGAAAAAAATTAGCTCATCTAGTTTTCCCGTAATGTCACTTCAAAGTCAAAATTTGCATATTTTTACTTCATACAAAACTTGAAAACCAGTAAATATA